>JARHVA010002982.1:0-242500 GCA_037957365.1 Torreya grandis
AATGAGATGTAATTAAGACATCATAAGGCATATAATATCCTATCCTCCTTTTGAGCATATTGATCAAGTCAAGAAACTAAATTATTTATCCATTATGACCATGGAATGTGAAATTAACTCATTAAATGAATCATTAATATGTTTTAATGAATATGTGTTGATTTACTTTATCAACCCTCTATGCCAACTTTGATATCTCTTTGTTGATCATGTAGGTCTACTAGGCCAATTAGGCCTAGTTACCTAACTATTTGCATTTAATGTCTATGAAATCCTATATGAGACCTTAAAATAATATGACTAAATGAGGTTTAGGTGTGAAATAACATCATATACCATGATATATTCCTTTCTAAGATAAATACACCTATAACCTTTCCAAATTAGGTGATTAGGCCACCTTCCCCTTCATATCTATAGACTAGTTATTTGGGGAAGAGTTATAGAGTCATTCCTAGGTAGCTTTTTTGACATTTTAGGATTTGAGAATATAGAACAAGTCTCAAACATTTACCTCCAATTATTTCTAACTCTTTAAACTATAATTTACCTTTCTACCTAATTTCTTGAAAAAATACTATTTTCTAATAGGTTCGTATAAACCAGTACTATGAATAGGGTCTATTCTGAGTGAACTTTGTGGTTAAGGTGTTATTAGGGTCATTTATGAGTGTTTGGTTTCCAAAATCTTCACTTTTTACAAGTCAAGTTTGTAATAAGGTTTAAGGAGGGTTTTGGAGGTCTGCCATCTTAATGATGGTTCATAAAGATGAGACCTCTAATCCTAAACTTATGGTAATGGATGTTTAGTCCATAAATCCCCCCTAAAAATCATGAAAAGGTTTGGTTCTCATGTAGCTTGTGTGTGGAGATATGAACAGAAGATGGTGGACCTTACACTCCTTACAAGCCTTCTAGATAGGTTTTTAATATTAACAATGAATCATAAACCTAGGCTTCTCGATCCATCTCACTCCTCCATGGATTTTGAGCCCATAGGGGTTCCCAAATTCCCCTAGGAGAATTTTTTTGAGTCCCTCTATCATGTAAAAATATGAGACCTTGAACAGATAGCTCAAGTTGACTGTCTAGGACTGTGAAGTTCAAGATGGGATTCTAAGACCAAAATTGGAATTTCATTACTCACCCCTATTTTAAATACTTCTTTTAAGGACTGTAACACTTTTATCCACCTCCTCATGATTTTATCTCTACTCATGAAGATTTAAGCATGCTTTAATGTAGTAGTGTGGTTTGAGGCCTAAAGCATGTCTTTAACCCAAATGGCCTAGACTACCTTTCAAGTTCTAAGCTACTTTTAGGCACTACCTAATGGTCTTAAAATCCATCATAGAATTTTTTATATTAATTCTCCATTCTCTATTCTTACCCCAAGATGTTTAAAATCTGACTCTATTCTCCCTTTTCAAGTGTGCCTATAGGTAGCTCTACCACGACTTGTTAAGTTTGAGTGATTTATGGCAGCATGTTAGAGGTTTGAATGGATATAATTATCTCTTAATATGTTTATGGAGTTTTAGTGCCTTAGAATATGTATTTTATTGATTAGGTAACATCCTTTAGAATAGATTTCTCTCAACCTTACATACCCCTTTATCTTCTTGCCTAGGGTTTCTTGGGTAGTCAGGTCTAAGTGGTTGAGTTTAATGATATATTACACATATAATAAGTATCTCATCACCATGAAAATATTTTATGCCTCATTAATTTCAATTTATATTATTTAGACCTCTATCAATCCCTCTAACTATGTAGATTTCTTAATTCATGTACATAGGACTATTTAGGCCTATTTAGGTTGTTTAGGCCTATGTGAGCCATTGGGATATTTTTATCTCAAGGTATTTTATCATTTCAATGGGAATATACTATTATGATCAAATAAAAAAAGTGATAACCCCTTATTTACTCTTTATATAGTCATTTATATGTAAGGTGTTGTACATTCACTTCTCAATACTAACCATGCATGCAGGTAGCAGTTAGCTTTCTTGAATGTAGGTAAGTATGCTTAGTATTTCAAAACCGTTACCCATTTTAGACCTTAATCACCATAAAATAATTATCTCATCTCCCTCACATCATATTTAGATACCCTCAGGTGATCTCAACCTTATGTATAAGCCCTAATCTGATATGCATAGGCCTATGTGTGCTAGATTAGGCCTAATAGGCCTAATCAGGTCCATAAAGTTCTTTAATTAGTTTGATAATTATATAATTTAAGATTATTAGAAAATAATTTCTTGACCACCTTATCAAGTTTTTAAAACCTTTTAATAACTCCAAGCTCTTTATAAGCCTTTAACTGGGATGTACATATTAGTTTTAGGTCTGTCTAGGTCTATGTGGGCTCTTAGAATTTTTTGTTCCTTTGACCTAGGTTATTGTCACTAGAAATAATCTATCCACATTTTAACCTATTTTACTAAAATTCATCCAGCTATACCAACACTTTGAGACCTATAGATATCCTTTACTTGCATGATTTGGTTTGTAGTTACCTAGTTTAAGCCTAAAAGAGCCAACTGCCAAGGCCTTTATTTCATTGAATAAGTAAAGCCCTTTATGTGGAAGGTTAGGGAAATTTATAGATATTTAAAAACTCTCTTTACCTCTCTACACTTTATTTACCAATCATACTCCATCATATTTCATATTAAGACCCAATCCCTTGCCTATAGGTGACAATGATGAACCATGATTGTATGTAAGAGAGTAGACCCTACCTATGTGTGACCACTTGGGGGAATAAATTTTGATACTTATTTTAATGGTATCACTATGATAATGAACCTTTTTATTACCCTTAATATCCTAAAAAATTATTCAATCTTCTCACATTTCTAGCACCTCTAGCTCGTAGGTACAAGACAAAGTGTATGCTCAATGAGAACCTTCACTGGGTTATTTATCCAAGGATGGATACAATGATATGATCCTACTTTCCCATAAATTACAATATTATATGTACTTTATGCCTATTTTTATTCATTTTAAATTTTCTAACCTCTATATCCCATTCCAACAATGACCACCCTATCTATACAGTCTGCTTGAAAGGCTTGTCATGACCGAGTGAAAGTTTGATGTTGTAGACTAGGTTAAGTATGTATATGGTTAGTGTATAGGGGCATGAATAATATGGAATAACATATTAATGAATGAATGAAGGAGATGTGTATATCTTAAACACCACCAAAATATCCTCTGCATCCACTTTGTTTCCACCTTACAAAAGAGTCCACATCTATTCATGATAGCCATCTTAGAGGTCAAACCTTGAAGGATTAATTGAATATTTGGTTCCTAAATTGAGTTTTAGAGATAGATAAAATATGAAATATACTTACCATCAGACCTAAAACATCATCAAACATTTCCATTCTATGCACTAGAAGCTCTATAGTATGAGGACTCTATATGTATTCTACAAATGGAAGAAACCAAGATATTTTCTTGATTACACAACACAAAAAGTTTGAAATAAGGTTAGACAGTGGTATGGGAAAGTGATTTAAAATATTTAAAATCTCTCATATCTTCCATTTCTCTATCACCATGCTTTGGAAATGAGAAAACATATAAAACTAATACCCTACTTGAATGTAGAAGACATTTTGAGTGCCCTACACTGTTAATAATTATTCATAAAGGAGGAAGAGTCCATATGAGAAAAAATTCCAAAAGATGGAATTTATCTAAGGTCCCCTCTTTTTCCCAAAATTTTATAACTCCATCTTCTCTCTCATTTTTTTACCATCCATAAACCTGAAGGGTTGTCTAGGGATACAAAGGAGCTTGATGGAATAAGAGTGTTGGTTTTGAGCTTGTATTGAATCTTCCTACCATGAAAATTCACCAAGAAGCCTATAATTAACCCCCTAGAAAAATTTACTCTCCTCTATATGGACTGATCATACAGGTCCATATAATTTATAGAAAAGACATAAAAATCCTTCTTTTTCCTACATTTTCTCTATTTTTTTGACCTTAAACCAGCATTAAAGGATAAATAAAGGGGAAAAATGAGTTAATTGATATTTAAAACTAAGTGGTATGATAGGAGGAGCTAAATAATTATTTTTTTTACCATGTGTGGGACCCATTTGGCTAGTGAGAAGTGAATGTAAGCCTTAAAATGAGCCTTTTAATAGGCTAAGATGAATAAATAATAGAGAAAAATATTCAAGAGAATGCAATGATTATTTTTGTACAATGGTAAGCTTAAAATCTTACTGAAAGAATTGGTGACAAAACTAACCAATGGTTGAAACCAACCCATACTAAAAAAAGCCCAAAACATAATAAACTAACTACTTTGGATAAAAAATGATCCTAACAAACTCCCCTTGATTCAAAGGGGTATAGAAAGACTGAAGCAATGAACTGTGAGTCATCTAATTAGACTCTATTGTAACTAAAACTAGTACACTATGCATCCTAGATTGATCAACACCTTGATCATCCCTACACTAAAGTAGAATGAGATCACACTCTGTCCAACTACATCGATCCTCACATAGAATCTATCTAATAAGTGATTTCTATAGTACTGTGTATGGCACATCTCAAATTTATGCCCAACAATCACCAACATCTCACAGATGCCTTTTATTAACACTAACAATGCTATAAACTCAATTCTAATGTGTACTACAACCATCAATAACTAATCAAAAGCCAATATGCAATATCTTCTCCCTCTAATAGGTGAGAGGTGAGAAGCCATGTAGCAAATAAACAAAGTAAAAAACACTAAAATGATCCACATCAAAGATCATATCAATACTATATCTATGAAAGTAAAGTACACAATCCAAAAAATGATACTACTTCAAATCCCAATCTTGATCTTAGTAGCTCACACAAGATGGGTGTGTTACCATCTCAGAATATATAGTCATTAAATGTGGAGTGAGAACTTCACAATCATCCCATCCATCATAATAATATTCATAAGAATAGCTAGAAGAGGAACTAGAAGAGTGACCGGAGTGTTTGGAGTGCCCAAAAATGTTTACTTTTGCCTTCTATCGATGTTGAGAGGACCTCCTTTTGGAGGGGAACTCTATAGAGAGATGTCCTATGCCACCACTATTATAGCATATTATCTCACATCCACTAGAACTAGAGGAAGAATGTCCACATGAAGAAAAATGCCTATGCTTTTGCTTGTGTCCATGTGAATTTTTGTGGTGATGCTCATGCTTTTGATAACTAGAGTGATGTCTATGATTTAGAGAACCAAAATGATGCCTATGTCTAGAATGATTCTTATGTTTAGAAGTGTGCCATCGAGAGTGTTTCTATCTCTAAAAGTGCTTCAAAGAATTATTTCTATTATGCTCATAGAATGGATTACCTATTTTGATATAATGTGACTCCTCAATAAGTTTTTATTTCTTCTTTACAAATTGTTACTCATGTTAAGTGAGCACCTCACAAATGGAATCAATAGTAGATTTTTTAAGCTTATCACTAAGTTATAACATATATAGAAAGTTACTGTAGCTAGGGATAAAGCCATTCAAAACAATATAAATGAAAATTTCATCATCAATTTTCCCACCAGTAGTTCCATATTCTTGTTTCAATTTATTAATGCATGACCCATACTCTGAAACATCTTCATCATCTGTTAGTTTAGTGTTAAGCAATTGCATAAGAATATCATTTTTCTTGTAAGTAGGTTATTTATCATATAAGTCCTTTAGATATTTCCATGCTTTCCAAGATTTATACTTGATGGCCTCTATGTGAATTATAACTTTTGCATTGCAAGTTGATTTCAATAAAATAAGGGCACGCTTGTCATGGTTATAAAATTCTGCAAGCTTTGTGGCATCAGTGGGCAATGTTGGTTGTTTTTTAACTACTTCTCACAAGTCAATGAAGATTAATGTATTTTCCATGTTCATTGACCTTTCCTTATAATTTTTAGGAGTTAAGCATCCAATTTTATAAATGAAGCTCACAATTTTAGTCATGGTACAAAATAAAAAAATAAGGAATGCTATCGAGGTTTTACCTTTACCTTTGAAATAGCTTCTGATTAAAAGGGTTTCCTGGGACCTAATTTTTTTTTAAATCCTTATATCTCTTGTTACACCATTATTTATCCAATATTTGAATTTTTAATACAAAATAAGGTCAAAAATTAAATTTTATCAAAAAAATATTTCAATGGGTTTTGAACCCTTGACCTTTTCTATTGTAAATGACTTACAAAATTTTACATAACCATATTCGCATCAATCTATTCAAAGATGTAAACTTATAAAATTCTATATATCCTTTGTTTTTAAGAAATAATAAAAAAAATAAAATTACATTTTTGACTTTATGTGTAAGCATTGGTTTTCTATGGAGCACAAGGATATAAGAATTAAACCTTTTTCAAACTAGTTGTTTCTTATTATACAAAGAAAATTCCATAGAGGGTAAAGATGCATCATTATACTAATTCAATTTGGGGGATTTCAATGCTATGCTCAATTTCTCTTGAAATGAGAAAGTTATTTAGTTTCTCTAAGATCTCTTATGTAGATAAATTCCACTTTTCTTACAGATTTCAATATTTCTCAACAAATTTTTATAGAATTTGATTTTCTAGGATATATTTTGAACACCATATAACACACAATAAAATTATTTTCATTCACTGTACTTTTTTTGGCATCATCTAGGCTTCATGGCCACTTCTTCAAAATTCTAGCATTTTCCTCCTTGTTTCTCTACTCATTCAATGGACTACTACGTCCTTCTATGCTCTAACTATAGGCTTCCACATCTTAGGCACTTTTAATGTTGCATCCATAATTTAATGGATTGATGCAACATATTACCTTAGGCACTACTTACTTTTTTGGCCATATTTGCTCTTATTGCTTTCCACACTTTGTTCATTTTTATGGGTATTTTCATGGTGTTTTTGGCATCTTCCAGCAAGCATGCTAACTAAACTCTTATTAGGCATCCAAGCTCTAATACCACTGATAGGCCAGGATGAAGAAATAATAGAGAAAAATATTCAAGAAAATGAAAAAATATTTTTGTATAATGGTAAGCTTAAAAGCTTATGGAAAGAGTTGGTTACAAAACCAACCAAAAGGTGAAACCAACCCATAATAAAAAAACCCTAAATATAACAAACTAATTACTTTGGATCAAAAATGATCCCAACTCCTTTTATGGCATGAAATACTCAGTGATGATTTGGAGACTCTTTTAAGGCCTTTATTAAATAATGAAACACTTGAAATATCACCCCTTTCCAAAGGTTTGGTAATGTATCTGACCAAAATGAGGTGTTTGGTGGGTGATTAATGACTTTAAGGGGTTCATGAAAGCTTAAAATTTATTGAATGGGTAAACCTTAGATTAATGACATCGAACACAACAATAGACCTTCATATAATGACCTTGGACAAGGATTTAAAACCTTACATCCTACCAACCAAGGTTTCTCTTCAAGCAATGGCATCAAAGAGGTCTAGAACCATAAGGATTAACAACCTTAAAGCACTCAAACTACCTTAATTTTATCAAAATATCCTCAATTTTGTCAAACTATATTTAAAGCATCTTCAAGACCTCAAAACAATTTTGCACTCTCAAGCTCATTCAAGTATCATCATGAGAACTAACACATTACAAAATAGACCTCAAAATAGCTATGATGCGATGAGTTTATATGCAATCTCTAGAACACACAAGGGCATAGTCATATAAAATGCAAAAATTGGTAACTTGAGTGTGGCTTGTGACACCCAACCTATAGGTCCCTCTTGCTTGCTCTCATGACCCTCATAAGCATATTTTCACTGATTGCTAGTTATTCGTAGCCTTCCAGACTTAATCCTAGCTTAGCTGATTAATCTTTCCATGACTAATCAATCCCCCCAAGCCCCATCAACTCAGGACAATAGTGCCACACTTGGACTATAATGCTGGTGCCACTCCCATCCACTTTCGACACTCCTATCCAAGTATATTTTTGGTCCTAATGGTTAGTTTATTTCAATTCCCCATCCCTATAAAATCCCATTCAACCCTATAAAATTCAACCCATGAATAATAGATCCCTATAAGATCCCATTCAAAGATCATTTGGAGGGGGTTGGAAATTATCACTAAGCAATCAAGAATACAAGCAAGATTACTCAAGCAATCTTCCCTATTCTTTGCATACAACTAACTAATGTACTTAAAAGCTTATTCAAATCCTTACACCAGTCTATAGCCACCTCAAGCACATCAAATTTAGTATTTTACATATTCATACACTCTATTACACAAATCACATTAAGTAGGATAACTACATATGACTTGATCCCTCTTTTGAGTATTGGTATGTAGGCAACGTGCCCAAACAAGGGGTATGTATACACGTTTAATTAATATTACACACACTAACCTCCCCTCTTTCTCAGAATTGGTCAAATCATAATGGAGTATATGGTTTTAAGAGAAAATTTACTCTACAAAGAGATATATAGAATTATAGCTATTGAAACTTCATTGATAGGGTCACACAGGCATAACAAACAAAACCCAAAAAGATTAGATCTCTTGGACAACAATGATAGAGGTGGATTATAGTGCCAATTCCACTTCTATCCACTTTCAAAATTCCTATCCAATCATAAAATGAAGGTTAGATCTTGGATTGTGATAGTGTCCCAGTCTCACATAGTGAATCTCAGACCCTGTCTCATTCGTATCAATTAGTTTTTAAGTCTTATTTTCTCGCTCTTATTACTATTTTTAGAAAGGTCACAATTGTAATCTAATTTACAAAAATTAGTAGCTTAATTATTTCATATTTATTTACTAATTTTTCTGCTCAGACCCTTTAACTAAATTAATAATAATACACCAATATTCCTAGATAGGTTAAATCATTTGGTGAACCCTGCTTACTTCATTTATGCATAAAAACCCTAGAAACCTTAGGGTAAATTTCCTACTAATTTTTCCTAATTTTTACCTACATAATAAAATCATAAATCAGCATTAAATTTTAAAATTTCATAGTAATTTTAAAATAATGTTCTTTCAAATCCTAGTTGTCCATACTAGGTCCTGATATTTTCCTAGTATTTTTACTATAATTTTCTAAATTTTTACTTGCATATTTCACTCAAAAATTCACATTAAATTTCAAAATTCAATAGTAATTTTTAGAAATATTTATTTTTCAAAACCCTAGTTACGTCTACTAGGTCTGTTTACATCACAAATTTTCCAATAAAATTCTAATTTTTTACTTGCATATTTCACTCAAAAATTCACTTTAAATTTCAAAATTTCATAGTATTTTTCCAAATAAATCATCTTTCAAACCCTAGTTACATACACTAGGTCCTATTGATTTTGAGATATCACCTTACATATTTTTGAGCTTCATATCCTTCTTATGAACTTTCCATTTTGCTATTTTTAGGATTTCACATTTCCTGTATTCAGTACTTTCTTTATATCACACTTTGTCTATTACAAATTATTACAAAAAAATCAATCAAATCTCAAATTATTTTCCTACTTTAACAATGGCCCAATATACCAGTTTTGATGAAACTGATAAAAGGGAACTTCAATAAATCTTAACTAAACACCCTAACATGCAAGATGACATGCTTAGAATACTACAAGAAGAGCAAAAAAAATATATATATAATGGTCAATCTTCTCAAATAATATAGCAACCAACTGCACATGACACTATGGGGGAAACTATCTCAACAACCCCCTATAACAGCCCAACCTACCTTTATGCCACCAAATATAGCTATTACATCTTTGTCTCTTGATGTGGTAACCCTTGTGTAAGAGATAAAATCTCTTCAATCCAAGGTGATACATCTTGAGCAAGGTGCCTCTATACCTATGCATGCTTTCAATTTATTTTTCTCTATTAAATACACCATTGACACATCACAATGCTTCTACACCCTTGCCATAAGTTTTTATTCAATCTAAGATTACTCTATATGATGGCAAGGGTGGTCTAGAAACATGTTTGAGAGCTTTTCACATAGCATGCTTAGACTATGTACCAAATGACTGGCTACTTACCAAGCTATTTTTATAGATCCGAAAGGATTATGCTTTTTAATGGTTCTATAGTCTACCAAATCAGTCGATCAATGCATTCAATCCTTTAGCCAACATGTTCCTTGTTCATTTTAACATTAACATTGGTGATAATGTTTCATATGCCCAAGTTGTACAATAAAAACAAAGGTCAAATGAACATCTCATAGATTATGTTCTTCGATATAAGACTATTTTAGCTATGAGTAACCCCATGGCTGATCAAGAGTTACAAGATCTCTTAAAATAGAGTCTTCTACCAATTTTACATTAATCAATTATGTTCAAAATATTCTCTTCCTTCACTGAATTGTTTCACACACTAAAGGAAAGAGAAGTCAAACTAATTTTAGTGGGAAAACTCAAATATGGAAGTATCTCATAAACAACAAACAAGAGTAACAAAAAAGTCCCATACAAAGTCAAGTTTAATGATAGCAAGAGTCAAAATCAATTGATAATTAATGTGGATTTGAAGCCCCCTTAGTGATTGGTTGTATTATCACCTCATTGATGAACCTTTAACAATCTACCAGTTTCTCTGGTCAGAGTTTTATAACAAATATTAAAATGTAACATCATATCTCTCCTTATTAAGGAAGTTAACCCAATAAACCCTATTCTATGGAGATATGATCAACATTCATTTTGTAATTTTCATAGGGCACCAGGCCATATAAAAAATAGATGCACCAGTTTGAGACACAAGATACAAGATTTGATAGATGGTATTCATATTTATCTTGGCACTTCAATTGAGCCTCCTCAGATAAATCATACAAAAGATAAAACTTTGAAAATCTTCTCAGATCCCTTTCCATATAATTCTAATCAAAATTTAGGGGACACATCAGGGGTTCACCATGCATATCATGCACATCTACCCCTAGATACATATAGGTCATCTTCAATTGAGACACATCCTTTGAGTAACATGATTGGTGTATATAATTCCTAAGCTCTATCTAGACCTTCCATCTCCTTCTCAAAGTAAGAGATAGTCGAGGATGATTTTGATTATCATGTACTCTTTATCAGAGCTTACAATCATAATCATCCTATTCATAGTGTTCTCATAGATAATGGATCTCATGTGAACATGTACACTATGACATTATTATAGAATCTGGGATATTTTGAGAAGGATATTACCCTAATAAATATATTTATCAATTGATTTAGTGGGCACATACAAAGTTCATTGGGTGAGATCGTACTTCCTCTATAGGTTAGTCTAACACACGTGGCCATACCATTTACTATAGTTCCTAGTGTAGGAGTTTTTTATATGCTACTTGGTCAATCATGGATTTAGAAACTTTGAGAAACACATTTTATAGTAGATGGATGTGTGAAATTCATTCATGCTAATCAAGTTTTTATAGTTGGTGGAGTTCTATATGAGTTACCACTCCCCACTTTAGAGCCATCTTCTCCTTTGTAGTCACTAGTTTCAGTTCAACCTCTAGTTCTAGTTTCTCCACTAGTTATAGCTCTTCTTCCATTTTTGATTCAAACATAGTTGAGTCATCCATCACCAACACAAAGAGTTCATACACCTCCACTACTTCAGGATTCTAGACAGCTTCTAGCTACAATGTTCACACCCAAAGTAGTATCACACATATCTCATGCATCTACTCATAGAGCACATGTTCAAAAAGATTTTCCTATTACCAAATGGGTCCTTAAGAGACCTAAAATTTCATCCACTTCTCAGAGTTATAGGGGGACCCTACACTCAATTTTTACTTTAGATATTTAGAGAACTTACAACATATATAGCTTTTAGATCCATAGTTTCAGCATTTCCATTATGCTTCATGATCATGCATAATTTTTTTTCTTGCTACAAAATACCATGATAGGGTGTCTCCCATGAGATTCATTGGTTAGTATCATTTATTTTTAGTATTTATTGTACATAGTTTCTTTTTCCTTACTTATACATAATTTCTCAATATTTCTTGTACATAGTCTCTTTATGATTGATTGTACATAGCTTATTTCAAAATTAAAAAACATTCAAATATGTCAAAACACTAAAAACATTTTGATTTTATGCATTATCCATGATTTACATTTCTACTTCTATGCTAGACTTACATTTGCTATTCTATGCTATTTTTCATCAATTTATCTACATTACCATGCTTCACTTGATCTCCTTTGAGTGTGCGTAGTGACATCTAACTCTTTGATTACTTCAATATACCCATTGAGGGGGCATCCTACTACATTAAAGACAGACACTGATATACATACCCATTGGGGGCATCTTCTACATGACTACACCATCCAAGTTGTGTCATTCCTACACCACACAATCTAGTTATGATGTTGATGTACATTACTTACTAGCTTACATAGATTACTATATCAGCATCTCACTAGTATATAGCACTTGTGTATTTCTTAGAATATACCTAGTTGTGTACTAACATGTTTACATACTTTCCTTATTGCTTTGATTATTTAGATGCAATTTTATTTCTAGTATGGTTACATGCTTTCCTTTCTTGCTTTATGTATCTAGATTGATTGCATTCATTAGTTCTTATTCTGTCTCTAGTATGTGCTTTAGGACATTTTCCAATGTCATTTACTTATATTCATGTGTGTACCTTAGGACATTTTCCAATTTCCTTTGCTTGTACTCTTCTATGTGATTGTGTATTTCACACCAATCTTGCTTGTTTCCAATTGTATGTGTATGTGGCATTTAAACATGTATTGTATGCTTGATTTCTAGTTTGAGTGACATGTGACCATTTCCCTTGTTTAATTTTCCCCTTGGCCACTCTTGTATGCTTCTTGCTTCTTGATTTATATGATTATTGCTTGATTTATTTGTAATGCCATGATCCATGTCATGAATTATCTTGCTTTCTTAGATGCCATAATGGACATCATGATCCATCCCTCCATGAAAACTAACAACTAAAAACTAACAACTAACAACTAACAACTAACAACTAACAACTAACAACTAACAACTGACCAAACTTCCAGTTCTAATTTAGTACATTACACATGCTATTACATTTTTATATCTATCTAGGCATACCCCTATTGATCTAATAATCACTCAATACAAACCATGCTATATCTTGAGATATTTTATCGATTATCATTGCTATATCATGTATCTTTTCAATATAACACACTTAAAAGGATATTTCTTATGAGGGAAGTCATTACAGGGTCTTCCTTCCTACTCTCAAAAGAGGGGGAAATAAATAAGAGTTTTTCGTAGAGATCAGAGCTCTTAACAATAAAAAATCCAACTTTTAACACACCCAAAACAATAACCAAACATCAAACTAGTCAAAATAAATAAGGTAAACAATGTAAATGTTAGAATAGTTACTAGATTTGGCCCAAAACAATAGCTCTAAGATTGGACTATAGTGTCAGTGCCACTATTTTCCATTTTTAGTGCTCATATCCAAATATTATAAAAACTAGACTTTCCAAAAGTAGTCAAAAAAGTAGGTTCAACTACAATATTACATAGTCAAACTAGTTTAAAATAAGTAGTTTTCAGTACACTTTTTCTTAGAATTTCTAGATATAGGGGGAATTATGCATGGAATAATGGCTCTCCCTTCTAGTTTTAGATATGATAGCTGGTAGAACTTCCATATCAAAATCCATGTTCTAGACTCCAATGATTAAGAACAATGTGCATGACACATTTGTTTTCTTTTCTTTTCAAGTTTAGAATTACCCATGCATTCTCAGTAGTTACATGCCTTATTCCATCTACAGGTGGTTGGAGTCACTTTAAAGTGGCTTTCATACAATCATAACCTCCACATTTTGTAGTGGCTTTCATATAAGCCTAGTGCACTAGTTTTGGAGTGGATTTAATACAAGCCTAATCTCCATGTTTTAGAGTGGGCAAGAGTGGCCTAGTTTCCAACATACATTCAGCTATCCATGCCAACATTGTTATATCATAGTACATTCATGGGATTTAAGATCCATATCATATGGCACATATTTCATATTGGTATCAGTTCATAGCTTCACTTCATGGGGTAATGACAGAGACAAAAGACTAGTTAGCCTTTGTATTCTTGAGAAACATATTCAGAGAGATTGGACACATAATCCAAACATCGATTAACACATGCACAATTACATAGCTTCAATTAGTGGGAAATTATGGATCCAAAGAGCTAGCCTTTGCATTCTTGAGCCACTCTCATGGAATTGAGCACTCAACTCCATTCATGATATCACTCTTAAAACAACATACCCAACATATCTAACATATCTAGCATGACTCAACATTACAACAGGTTTTGTATTGGTCTACATATTTAGTGAGGTATATTCATTCCTTTTTCTTTCTCTCTATCTTACCCAAATTTATACATTATTATTTTAAATATAACATATCTAATAAGAAGTGATCTAATCTTTATTTTCTCTTACAGGTTTGCACTTCATAACATGTTCTCTCTACACACACCCAAAATCACCTAGTTTCATGAGCTTCACCTAGTTTTAATGATCAGTTTCTTATAATTCCCCATCTAAGCACATTCAACCCATGACCAATATATCCCTATAAAATCCCATTAAAAGATCATTTGGAGGCGGTTGGAAATTATCACTAAGTAAGCAAAAATACAAGCAAGACTACTCAAACAATCTTCCCTATTCTTTTCATACAACCAACCAAAGTACTTCAAATCTTATTCAAATCCTTACACCAGTCCCTAGCCACCTAAAACACATCTAGTTTAGCATTTTTCATATTCATAAATTCTATTGCATAAAGAACATTAAGTGGGATAACTAAATATGGCTTGATCCCTCTTTAGAATATTGGTATATAGGCAACATTCCAACATAAGGGGTGTGGATGCATGTTCAATTATTTTTACACATACTAAACCCACCTCTTTCTCAAAATTGGTCAATGCACAATGGAGTATGGGTTCTGTAGAGAAAATATCCTCTATAGGGATCTCTACAAACTTCCAGCTACCAAAACTTTATAGATAGGGTCACATAGGCATAATGAACAAAACCCAAAAATCTCAGATCTCATAGACAATATTGTTAGAGGTGGACTACAACAATGGGGCCATTCTTATCCACTTTCAACACTCTTGTCCAATCATAAAACAATGGTTAGATTATAGTTTGTGATAGTGTCCTAGTCCTACATAGTGAATCTCAAACCCTATCTCAATCGTATCAGTTAGTTTTTAGCTAAGTCTTATTTTCTCCCTCTTATTACTACTTTTAGAAAGGTAAAAATTATAATCTAATTTACAAAAACTAGTAACTTAATTATTACATATTTATTTACAAATTTTACTACTCAAACCTTTTAACTAAATTAGGAATAATACACCGATATTTGGAAATAGGTTAAATAACTACCAAGGTTCAAAATAGGATCAATAAGGTCACATAGAAAAGCTTTTGGTTATAGGGGTTAACATTTGGCTTGGGAAGATAAATTTCCAAAATTAGTAATGTCAATTATCCTTTGACTCTTTTTTTTGATCAATATGAGAAATAATAACTAGAAGAGTATCTTCCTCTTTCTCCTCAAGAATCACAGGGCTATCAAGAGTTTTGAATCTTTCTATGTAGTCATGAGGTGATTTTAAGGGAGATTATTCAAGTTTAACCTTTTGATCATTTGTAACCATGTCAAGATCATTCAAGACCTCAATTTTCTTTCTTAGAGATATTTCAACCTCAATACTAGTTACAACCGCAACAAAGTTAGATGGAATTGGATCTTCTTCTTGCAACACACCATCAAGACTATCTCCAAGAACATCATCCTTGAAAACTAAAATTCCTTTTTATTTTCCAAGTGGGTTAGTAATGAGGATCTCCTCATCAAAATCATTTTAAGCATATTTATTACACTTGATTTGATATTTAATTGCATTTGAAACTTCCTCTTCATTTGCCTCCCAAGTATAGGTTCCTCTTTAAGAAGGGAAATGGTGGGAGTTTGATGAATAGGTTCACAGGTTGGAGAGGGAGTATGAGGTATGGTGGATTTATCATTAATGGGCTTGGGGATGGAGGGAGTAATTTTGAAATTTGGGATCTTGTAAATGGGAGATTCTTAAAATAATTCTTAAAGGGAAAGCATGTTGAATTGGGTTATAGACATTTCCTTTTCTTCACCAAAAACCTCACCTTTCTCATAGCCTTATTGAGTCTCTTCAATAGCTACAAACTTAATTTCACACTTCTCAATCAAAGTATCATTCTTGTTTTAAATACACTCTTGGATAGACCTCAAATAAGGACAAGTTAGAATTTCTTAGGGAGGGGGTAATGGGGTTTGATTAGGCATAAAGCTCTATTTGTCTTTAGCCTCTTGATTTTGGCTTGATTCAAGTCTTTTCATATTTAACTCCATATTTTTGATTTTCCTATCTATACTCTCTTGGAATAACCTCTCTTGAATGTTATTAGTAGATTCACGAAGATAAGGGACATAAGAGGGATGGTATGAGGTAATAGAGGACTCTTGGGAATGATTGAGAGAGAATTTTATAGGTTTAGATTCTTATTTGACTTAAATTCCCTAATCTATACTTATTTCACCTTACCCACTCCATGACTTCACCACTTGGTTCCATCTTGGAATCTTGAAAGACTGCTTAGGGGGTTTTTGAGGAAGAAAATTAGCCTTTTATCTCTTAATAATGAGCTGCTCAACAACAATATCCTTATCCTTTTGAATTCTATCTTGGATTAAATTCCAAAAAGAGTTTGAGGGACACATGAAGGATTTGGAATAATTGAAAGTTCACTTAGAAAGGTCTCTTTAGGAAGAATGGGTGGCATATATGAGGGTTAAGGTGATGTCTATGAAGACACATAATGTTGATGGATTTGGACATGCTATTCTTCATGGTTACTTAGATTATCCTCAATGCATTAAATGAAACCACTCACATCCATCATATGACTTGAGAAGATTTGCCAATTTCCTCTCTTAATAGGTGACCATTCTTATTTTAATAGCTGAAATGAATATCTCATGTCATGACTAGTGATATATTAACCATATTTCCTCTGTGTATGAAGTCTATCATGTACCTCTCATAGCCTAATAAAGTTTTAGTAAAACTTGAAATAGACTGATTTTATAAGTGACTATGTTGGCTAGGAACATCATGAGCCTAAGAAGGCCAATCATATGACTAGTATGAGTCATGACAACATTGATAAAGATCATAATACTAAAATGGATCATAGTGAGGTTGATAGATCTCATCGTAGGATTGATACATAATACTATAGGCTTGAGGAACTTTACCAACTTGAATGAAACTAAACCATACTTCAAACTCAACCATAAAAACATCATCAAAATAATGAAATGAAACACAACTTAATTTGAATAGTTGACTGGGTTGTTGGAACTAGATGGTCATGTAGGGAGTCACCATTGATGTTTTTAATGCTTCTAAAGGTTGATAGGTAAAAGAACAACACCAAAAAATATTCTAAAACTTTAGACATTAGTCCCACTGGGCATGCCAAAATTGTTATCAATTAAAATTTCACCCTTTAGAAGGTAGTTCAATCCCTATAAATTTTATGTAAAATTGAAACACCTCAAGGTTATGGGTACCCCATTGAAGAGGTGAATCTCTAGGTTAAATGGCTATCTCCCCTTGATGAATCACTTAAGCTCAAAAACTACTATAACACCTACTATGAAAAGGGAGAGAAACTTACTCTAATGGAGGTGATGAAAAAATATGAACTCATCACTAATAACCAAATGTAATTACACTTCAAACAAGAGACAAACCTACACATAACATTAATCAAAATTTGCCTCTTTACATCAATGTTTCTCATGAAGGTTTGTGAATAAAGTTTTAGCTAGGAGGACTAGTCAAGAGGTCATGGCATGACACTAATGAAAATAAAACTCAATAAACCCATACACAATACATTTGAACACTTCAAGAACTTAAAAAAAGGATTCGAAATTGAACATAAATGTTAAACAAGGATAATCATGCTAAGGAAGTAAACCTATCACTTAACAAGGTAAAATTAGGTTTTTATTTATTTATAAAAGGATACAAATGGTTAGGGATTCACCATACCTAGGTGGAGGATAACAACTTAGCTAATTAAGGCCTATTATATATATATATATATGTATATATATATATGTATATATATATATATATGTATATATATATATGTATATATATATATATATGTATATATATATATATGTATATATATATATATGTATATATATATATATATATATGTATATATATATATATATATATATAGAGAGAGAGAGAGAGAGAGAGAGAGAGAGAGAGAGAGGTTTATAAAAAGATTTAAAATAGGAAAAAAGTTATAAACTTACCAATTAGTTATTCAAAGACAAGTGTTAGTATTATGAAGATGGTCTTTTGGTCCAAGTGGTGTGGAAGTTTTAGACTTTACTTGACACCTTTACTAGCTCTCCAGAACTGCCCTTTACCTTAGCTTGTCATATGATAAGTGGAATTATTGATGGTAAGATAATTTTGAGTTACAAATTTTATCTTCTCATGACACCTTTCAACTTATATCTTCAAGTTTTCTTTGACACATCACTTCATTCTCTTGTTAGGTGTCTAGAAGTGTCTTCATTTCACTAGGCCAATCTTGCTTACAAGTGTTAAATCTTGCAATCATATTCTAAAGATCATTATTTCTCCATGGATGGCCTATTAAAATCATATTTTACCTATAACAATATATTTTTAATTCTCAAACCATTCTCAATAACTTATTTTAAATCAAAACCTCCATTTTGGCCTCATTACTTATAGCCTTACAAACAGGTAAAGCTCCTTATATAGGGAATTTTATAGACACTATTCAAAAAGTTAGAATATATCTGAGTACACATTGAGTCCATCCTACTCTATGACAAATTTTAGGATTAGAAAGTGAGTGGAGGAATCCTTTTCTATTATTTCTCTCTCCTAACTAGGTCTTGATTAGGCCTCCCTTCCTAGAGACTAACTTTTGACTCCACATGTTTACCACATGTACCAAACCTAAAAAAAACATGTGATTTAGTTTTAGGGATTCCTAAATATCATCCATGTCAAATTTGGGCTCTTGATACCCTATAAGGACCTCCCAAATAGCTTAAAATAGACTTATTTAGCCTATTCCATATAGTTTTGTACTTATAGGTACCAACTAGTGGCATAGGGTGATTATAAGGAGAGTTATGTACATTAATTAGGTCATTTTTGAGTTTACCCAATCAACTTAGAGTCATTAAAACCATTTTATATCTCATCAAGTTAGAATTGGTCTCTTTAGTAGCCTATTAGCACCTTAGGGTCATAAGGATTGTTCATAAATCTCAGGCCTTAGATGAACAATCAAATACCATGAATCATGAGTGCATAGGGGTGACCTATTATGCCTAAAATATTTATCCACCATGCAACCTTTCATGAGAAATACGATCATCTCAAAGTACCTCTTGAGCTAGTAGACTGTGCTTGGTGAGGTTTAGAATAAATATTAGGAAAGTGGAAACCTAATGCCTAATTTGAATTATGAAAGGTTTCTTAAGTCTGTGACACCATGATAAAATTATTCAAGTGGTCATATTCACTATCTTCATTCATTAGGTATCTTACACCTTATTTACCACTATAACATCTTTAGAATTTTTAAAATGTTATCATGAAGATCCTATATTTCTTTAGAGTCTTCATAGTTTCATCTTTATTTCATATATTCTTACCTCCATAGACCCTTCCATCTCAAAATGTTCACATATAGGTTTGTGTGTTTGGTCTAGGCTTGTTAGGCCTGAACAAAGATTTCTGCCACTCCTTCATACTGATTTTGAAGATATAAATGAGATATTAGTGTCATAATAAAGTTATCTTCATGATTGAATTATTTCATAGACCTCAAATGTTTCTCAAATCAAGTAGACCTTTCTCTTGCTAGCAGGCATGTCTTAGAAGAGTATTTGGATGAGTGCATGCAAGGGTTAGGGGCATTTAAGGTTTGTGATCATCTATTGAACCTATTTTATGGTCTATTGAACCTTTAAAATGAATCTTATACTTATTCATCTATCTGAACCAAATAAACCCCGTCTTCACTATATGTGCATTACCTTTTGTTAGACTTTGAAACCAACTTGCTAACCTTGTAATTTGTAGGTGTATATGGACTATGTCTATAGGGTATGAATGAATATTTACAAGTAATTTTATATTTGACATTATTATTTAGGTCTCATTATTATTTAGTTTCTTCAATCACTAATTTATCCACTCAAACACAATCATAAAACCTTGCACTATCTTCTAATTAGGCTTGAAACTAGCTTACTCTTTCTAGTAGACCTATAAGTGTCTATTGAGGTATTCTAACTATAGTTTTAGAGTTTTGGTTCAAACATAATTCATTTAATAATCAAAGGTTACTACTGTTACTTAGAGTTTTATAACCTTTCCTTGACCCTCTGCAACTTCTCAAAACCTCACATCTTCACAAGCACACCCTCTTCCTTGACTGTCTAGGCATGGTTGTAGGTGGCCAAGTCCTATAGAATAATTATAAGATCCTTTGATGATTTGATTACCATAAAAGACAATTATGGTATTTATATTTGTTTTAAAATATCTTCGAGTTATCTAAGTCTCTCATATACATTTTTAGACACTTTCATGCTAGCTCAAGGCTTCTCATTACTCAAAATTGCCAATGATAACTGGAGGTTTACATTCAAGGTGTCTTATGCATTGAAATTTAAAGTAAGTCTATTATTTCTTAGTAATTTATTGAAAAATAACATATAATCATCTCATTACCTCCATTCATAGGTTTTAAAACTCAAGTTTTGGTGTACAATTCAACATAATCTCTTACAATACAGACCTACAAGTCTGTAGACCTATAGGTCTGCATTCCTTATGCTTTGGAATTTGAAGAGGTGAAAATTGGAGTTTTTTAGCTTGATACTAGTTACTTTATGTTTCAATTCCTTAATAATTAGGATAAAAATATTATACACCCTTGGGAAATTCAAAATAAGACCTCATTACTCTCCTATTGTAGGCATCTTACACACAGTCTAAGAGTGAGGAGCACTAGATGTTGTTTGGAAAGAATGGTATGAGAGTAAAGAACTTGAGAGTATTTGATAGAGATATATGGAATTTAAAATAAATTAAGTTTTATGGATAATCTTCATTCTATTCATCCAACTTTTCAAAGACTTAGAAAAATTAAGAAAGAATGATGACCACCTTATAAATTGAGCAAAAGAAGAGTTTTTTTGCCCTTTTTATCCCACACATACAAATAAAGTGTTTTATGATGTTATGAGAGTGAATTTTAGACTCCTTAAGACCATTTCAAACTTATCCCATGCTTCAACAAGTTCATTCTTTCACCTGAGAGGCCCAAAATTAACCATGTCATGGTTTTGTACCACAAAAAAGCACCTTATATCCTTAAAAAATGTTCATAAAGATAAGGAGATTAATAATAAAAAAAATACACTAATTTAAATCCATTATTGGTCCCAAACTCTAGTTAAAATATTAGGCTCCAACTCCACCTGTACAGCCCGCACCATGCATTTAAAATTGGCCTTCAGGAGCTTGTGAAGGTAGTGATGGAGGAGAGAGAGATTTATTTGCACTTTAGGACCTAAAAATTGATCCCAAGATGGAATATTACCTTTAAAATCCAAATATACTCTTCTAAAATGTTTTTAACTGTAAGACAGCTCCTCAAATCTGTACAAGTGAATAAAACTCCTATTTTGATGTTGAAATCAGGATTTTGACTTCTTTCTAACATCCTGACATATGTTTCAGTTATGTAACTTATCCATGGACTTTGTAAAGTGTGATTGTATGTATCCTTTTATTTGGTAGGCTTTGGCATACATGGAAGTGATCAAAAATCACCTTTTTCTCATTTTCTCATACCTTAAATCTATAAATCAACATGAAACTTTCCAAATCTACATGAAATGCTTGTATAAGTTGATTAAGGAATGAAATGACCTTGAAGGACACTTAAGGATATATTACACTACTTTACCAATTTTAATGATTTCATAACGTGGCTAGAACACTATATGACCAAAACAAGACATTACCTTAATTTCTCCAAACTTACCTTAAACAATGCTAATAAAGTTTTATGAAGAGTTTTTGAAGGATATTAAGGCATGCCCAAGATTTTAATTAGGTTATCAAAACTTGACAATAATTTTTTGCCTATAGGGATTGACATTTCGACCTTGGGGGTCAAAATTGGTCAATAGGTGGTATGTTTGATGTTTAAATGGATAACATGTTTTAAATATTTGATATTTTTAGCATTGGATGTTTTGATCATAGGTGACAAATATGTATGTATGTATGTATGTATGCATGTGTGTGTGTGTGTGTGTGTATATATTCAATAGTTATTTAAAATGGTTATATGTATGTATGTATACATATATATCTATATATGTATGTATGTATATATGTGTGTGTGTATACACACACACATATATGTATGTATGTGTATATATATATTTAAAATGGTTGATTTATTAACTTAAGGTATATTGATTTATCAGGAGGTATACGCACACACATGTATGTATGTGTGTGTGTATATATATGTATATGTATGTATATATATATGTATATGTATATGTATATATGTATATATATATATGTATGTATATATATATATATATATATGTATATATGTATATATGTATATATATATGTATGTATATATATGTATATATATATGTATGTATGTATATATATATATCTGTATATACATATGTATATATATATATGTATATATGTATATGTATATATGTATATGTATATGTATATATATATATATATATGTATATATATATATATGTATATATATATGTATGTATATATATGTATATATATATGTATATATATATATATATATGCATATATATATGTATATATATATATATATATATATATATATATATATATATATATGTATATATATATATATATATATATATATATATATATTCAATAGTTATTTAAAATGGTTGATTTATTAAATTAAGGTATATTGATTTATAAGGTGGTTGATAGCTAGCTTTAAACCATGTTTGAGTTAATAAGGTTATATATATTAAAATAAGGCATGATTATTTGGAGTTCAAACATAATGTTTTTAACAATGATGTTAATATGATTATGTAATTTAGAATATACTTAGAATCTAGGTCTTCAACTTTTTGGGGTTCTAAATATTTTGAAGCCATAATTGGGAATCAAAGTGGAGACTTTATTTAACTGCATACTTTGGCTATGATTATGTTTGGTTTGTTAAAGAACTAGACTGTTGATGAGTTATGGCTAGTTACCCTGCCAAAATATTAAAAAATAATTATAGAACTAGAGATTCATTTTCAAAGACCCAATTTTGTGGGAGTTTTTTTAAGGTTTTGGCATGCATATTATGAGCAGATGGAGATATATGGAGATAGAGTGTTTGGATAAGATAAATGTTAAATGAGAAGAGTTTGAAAAATAAATAATTTAGATTTACACTACTTGGTCTACTTATTCAGGTAGAGTTTATTGACATTATACTTTTGGTTTTATCAATTTGAAGTGTTATATGAAATACAATGGTTTTTTTTGTTGATTTGTTGAAATGGGTTCTTGAAATTTTGATAAGATATTTTTAGAAAAAGGTAATATATGTGGTCAACCATGAGGGTGGGTATGGCCCATCCATAGGGCCTAACACATATAAACCCTACCCTTTTATAAATGGCTGTGTATTCTATTATATTTGGAAAAAAAATTAGATGAAACCATGGTTTCCATTTTTCTTAGTAAAAAGGAATTGTTGGGAATAGGTTACAACTAGTTGTAGAATTAGTTGATGGTGTTTTTGTCTTGATCGAATCCTTCATTCATAATTTGAAGTTGTTTTTATGTGATATTAAATGGGATAATTCTATATTTACCTTAATGAATATTTGATCACAAAAGTATATTTTTTGTACTCTTTTTGTGTTGAAAAATTGCTTTCAAGTGTTTTTGGGAATGTTGTGTTTGATTATGTTTTAATCAATATTGAGTGAATTATGAGTTATTTGCACAATTTTTTATTTATAAGTGGGTCATTTGTATACAACCATGGGGATGGGTTTGGATGGGATGAGTAAAAATGAGCCCAAAAACCCTACCACTTAATGACTGTGCATGTTGAGTATCCAAAAGCAAAATATACATAAGGTTTAATGAATATATTGGTTGAAAATTAACTTTTGATAAAATATTTATGATCCATGAAGTTTTTTAAGTCTAGTAATGGGTTATCAAGCTAGAGATATTTATAAATAAATTAGATTTTTCAAAACCATTTGATTTATTTGCATTTGCTAATGTGAATATAAATTAATTCAAAACTATTTGATTATGCAAACCCCTATTTTTAAACGAGTTAAGTGGATTGAAAATTTTAGGTTATAGTTTGAATATTTTCATAAGGATTATTTGACTACATTTTTTTTAAAATAAAATGTATTCTTGAATTAATATTTTCTAACTATCATAAACAATTAGAGGATTGACTTAGTTAACATAAATCAAGCCTATAGATGTTATAATGTAATTTCAAGACATTCAATACTTGTGTTTTTGATTGGACAATTAAATAGGAAAATTAATTTTGTGATTGATGTCTTAAGGTATTTGATTGTTTATTTTAAAACCTATAGTTTGGAGTGGATTGCCTATATAGTTTTTTAAACTCAAACTATGAACTTACATACATACATACATCCATACATACATATATATGTGTGTGTGTGTGTGTGTGTGTGTGTGTGTGTGTGTGTGTGTGTGTGTGTGTGTGTGTGTATATGTGTGTGTATGTATGTATATATATATAAACACACACATATATATAAATATATATACACACATACATACATACACACACACACACACACACACACACATATATATATATATGTATGTATGTATGTATATATGTATACATACATACATACATACATAGATATATATATATATACACACACACACACACACACACACACACACACACACACACACACACACACACACACACGTATATATATGTGTGTGTGTGTGTGTGTGTGTGTGTGTGTGTGCATATATATATATATATACATGTGTGTGTGTGTGTGTGTGTGTGTGTGTGTGTGTGTGTGTGTGTAGACACAAACACACACACACAATGACATATATGTATGTATATATATATATATTTATTTATTTATGTATGTATGTATATGTATATTTATATGTATATGTATGTATGTATGTATGTATACACACACACACACACATTTTTATAAATATACATTATGGTCCTTATGAAAATAAATCAATTGACACACACACACACACACACACACAAGTTTGAGGTTGTAAAATATCTAAAGTTTTACTAGGGATATATATTCATACATTAATACATAAGTCTTGCCTGGAAATATATTTCTATTTGAAGTACTTTGCATAATGCTTGTATCATGATATTATAGATGTAGATATAGTTTGAGTACTTAAATAAGAAAAGTTATTGTTGAGAATTTATAACATAAAGGGAATTTTTGATACACAAGAATTTATAAAGATTTTGTAATATGATAATAGACTATTATATGACTAATACAGGAAATAAATAATTATGTATATACTTGATTAGTATTTTTATGGATATCTAAACTAGATACAAATCTGAATTTTTAAACATAAGACCATTATTTAAATGGAGGAATAGTGGATTATTATTGTTGTTCATATGTTATGAGTAAATTAGTTTTTTATTTTAAAAGTTTATATTTTAAGTCAGTTGGATGATTTATACCATTTAGTAGCATGTGATGAAATATATGGTATTAAAATATTTCCTCATATTAATATGTGTTTTGATATTTTTATATGGAAATATTTTATTTATATCTTTTGATTTAAGTATTATTTATGTATATATGAATTTAGTATTAATGAATCTAAGAAAGTAGGTGAGATGGACTTCACACACTTGGTGTCCCTAATAGATAGATGGAAGATATCCAAATGAGTTGTGTGTGTAAATTTGACTAATATTGATATATAGATAACTATATTAAAAATTTAATCAAAGTAATGTTTATGGTTTGAACATTTTCAATTCACTTATTTGATTTAGTTTGTATGTTTTGCACAATATCATGTTAGCTTACAACACACAGATTCTATTTGACATTCTTGATTTTTGTATCATTACTATCTACCCATACATGAAGGGAGGACCATTACCTTGTTGGGATATTGTGTAGGGGATTAGTAGTTCATGGTTGGTGTAGAAAATCACTCAAATGATACTCTCCCTCCCCTTCTATCAGATAATCGATAGAGGCTTTACTCATAAATTCTTTTGGATAATAAAAAGTTCATTTAGACTCATATATTCTATGGAATATTGTATATTTTTAATCCAATATTTAGATATGTAATATTTGTACTACTTGATGTTAATTATATACAATGATAGATGGCTATTTTTATCTTTACATGTTATGATATTTAAACCAGTAGTGGCTGATTTGTTAATTTGGTTAGTTAATACTATTCTATGTTTTACTTGTGAAAGCAAATCAATATTTTTATACAATGATCATTAACTAAATGAATCATATGATTAATGTTATGGTTAATACAAAATATTACATAAATAATGAATTTAGTTAAATATCATTAGAACCTGGATTCAATTAAGATGATTTGTCAATGAGTTAAAAAAACACTTCATTATAGTTTGACCCTCAGGGGTTATTACATTATGGTATTAGAGCCAAGGCTCAAAATCTTAGACTTAATGAGTCCACAAAAATTTTATTATTATTCTATTATCATAAATAGTAATGTTCCATTGAAGACCATCTAGTGAGGGTACATCCAATCCCAATAATATTAACCCTCTAGTTGACCCAAATCACTTTGCCACTAAAAAAGTTACAAATAGTGATTAAATTCTTGTAAGCATGAATGAGACTAAGGACTAGATAGATGCCTTTGAATAAGAAGTTCATGGATATGTAGAGGAAGATAATTAGAATGAATATGATGATCATCCTAATGAACAATAAGTTCCATAATAACCTAGGGAAGAGGAGATTCCACATGATGTGAGAGTACATGTAACTATACAGATTGCATGAGACATGAAGAAAGTTAATCCATCCAAGTTTGATGGAACCATTTTTGGAGATGGAGTAAAAGCATGGATAACTGAAATAGAAAAGTATTTCAAGATAAAAAATTACTCTAAAATTGTAAAATCAATTTGGGGAGCTTACCAGTTGGTGGACAAAACAAAAAATTAGTGGGCAAACAATAAATTAGAGATGAATCTTGACTCTACTACCACCATGTGGGAATAGTTTATGACCTTTTTTAGATCACAATGGTTTCCCCAACTCTATTTTGACCATAAGTTGATAAATTTTTAGAATTTAAAGCAAGGAGATCTTTTAGTGAATGAAGATTGGGAGCAATTCACCAAACTCTTAAAGTATGTTCCTCAATATATTGTAGATGAGAGGTTTTGCATCAGGAAATTTATTATGAGATAAAAAACCTAAATTGGATGCGAGATGGATGTGCATGAACCATCCAATATGAATCACGTCTTTAAAAAGGTAGTAAAGTAGGATTAGAAACTGAATTCACTTGCTCAAGTTAGAGAGAAATTTAATAATTTTTTTGGAGGTCCTAAAATGACTGTCAAAAAGAAGAATTGGTAAAGGAATGGAAACTCTAAAAATTAATTCAAGAGTCAAAATATAAAGTTTAACAATGATTTAGGGAACAAGAAACTAGGAAATGGTTTCAAGGAAAATCAACAATCTAATAGAAAATAACCACTTGGAGGATGTTTCATTTATGGAGGTGATCATTATACTAGGGAATGTGCTCTAGAGAAATCATATGGTAAGAATAAGAGTTTCATTCTACAATAAAGATATTTTTAGTAGAGAATTCATGCAATTATTGAAAACTATCAAAATTAGTTTTAGGATTCTCATATTGAGCTATCAGGTACTTTATTTGGTCTTCTAATTTTAATTTTAATTGACACAAGATCTACATACTATTTTATTACACATAAAATTCTTAGAAAGCTATCTAGAAAAACTAGCATTATGGTAAATGCATGGTTAGTTAAATACAAAACAAATTTAAGGTTAAGTTTGATAAATTTTTGGTCGAAGCTGAGATCAAACTACCTAAATTCACTATGGTAGTGGATTTATTTTCAGCACCACTAGGGTCATATAATGTGATCCTATCAGTAAAACGGTTAGCTTAGTATAAAGCTAAGGTAGATTGTTTTCTTAAAAAGGTTGAATACCTAGATGATTTGGGAAAACAAACTCAAATATATGGAGAAAACAAAGGAGATAAAAATTAGATAGATTTCAAAAATTTAGTTAAAGAAATCATAAAGAAAAGGGTGTCAATCATTTATTGTTAAAATAAATTATATGAAAGAATCAAAGGAACATTCCATCAAAGAATTTCCTTTTCTCCAAGATTTTTGAGATATTTTTCCCAAATAATTTATAGGTTTACCCCCTAAGAGAGAGAGTTTGATTTATTAATTTACATCTTCTAGGGTCTGAACCATAGTCGAAATCCCCCTATAGAATGATAACAATTAAATTGGTAGAGTTGAAGGCTCAACTACAAGAGATATTATTCAAAGGGTTGATTTAACCAAGTGTGTCACCATGGGGTGAAAAAGTTGTGTTCATTAAAAATAAAAATGGAACCCTTCACCTATGTATTGATTATATGATGTTGGACAAAAGAACTATAAAAAATAGGTATACTCTACCTCACATTATAATTTATTTGATCAAATACATGGAGCATTAGTTTTTTGGAAAATTTGTCTTTGATCAGGATATCATCAATTAATGATTCATGATAAAGACATTCCAAAAATAACTTTTAAGACTCGGTACAAGCACTATTAGTTCATCATTCTTCCTTTTGGGATAACAAACACACATGTGACATTCATGAATCTCATGAACAACATATTCATGGATTATCTAGATAATTTTATGTTGGTATATCTATATGATATCTTCATCTATTCACAATTTGAAGAGGAACATATGGAACATTTGAAGTTAGCTATGAAATGGTTGTAGAAACATAAATTGTTTGGGAAGCTATCAAATTGTGACTTCTTTCAAAAAAAGGTATAGTACCTTAGGCACATTATATCTATGAAAGGAATATTCATGGATCCTTTAAATATTAAAGCCATTATGGAGTGGCTAGCACCTAAAAATATCCATGAAGTTAGAAATTTTATGGGTTTGCCTGGATACTATATGAAATATGTGCCAAAATTTTTCAAGCTATAAAATACTATTACCTCTCTTCAGTGGGAAAATATTAAATTTGTGTGGCTAGGAAAGTGTGAGGAATCATTTTAGGAGCTAAAAAGTAGGCTTACCTCAGAATAAGTGTCGAGAGTTCCTAATCTAAATGGCTAATTCTTAGTAATAACTGATGTTTTAGGAGATGGTCCTAGAGGAGTTTTCATGCAAGAAGGTTCTATTATAGATTATGAGTCCATGAATTTGAAGGTATATGAGGAAAATTATGCCCTACATGATCTATTATTAGATATAATAATTCATGCCTACAATTTTATAGGTATTATCTATTGGGAAAATCATTTGAGCTCAAAACTAACAACTTATGGCTCAAGTATATCTTCACCCAATCTAACCTAAATGCATGTCAGAGGCAATGGTTAGAGTTCTTATCAGATTATGATTTTGACATTAACTACATAACATGCAAATAAAATAAGGTTACATATGATCTTAGTCATAAAAGGTATATGTCAAATTCTCTCTAGGAGATGGATTTTATCAACATGTAAAGTTGGCATTGGCTTAGAATGATCAAGATCCTAAGCATTAGGGATTAAAATTTGAGAATGATGGTTTTATTAGGTAAAAATTAAGGATTTATGTTTTAGACAAGGAGAATTTGAAGAGTGTAGTACTCAAGGAACCACACAATACTCCTTATTCAGGCCATCTAGGTGTGACTAAGCTCTTAGCAAAGCTAAATCTGCATTATTTCTAGAAGTGAATTAAGAAATATGTAATAGATTTTGTTTCATGATGTTTATAATGTTAGTGATTTAAGGCTAAATTTTTTCATCCTATTGGGTTGCTATACCCACATACCATACAAGAATGGAAGTGGCAAGTCATTAGCATAGACTTTGTCCAAAGTTTGCCTATGGCTCAAAATTGACATGACATGATTTTTGTGGTTATTTATAAATTCACCAAGGTATCTCACTTCATTCTTAGTAATATTTTAGATGATGCAACTATGCTTACAAAAATATTCATGAAATAAATGTATAGGTTACATGGGTTTTTAGAAAATATTATTTTGGATAGGGACCCAAAAATGACTTATAAATTCTAGTTGACTCTTAATTTATCTTTGGGTACATAATTAAACTTTATTAAAATTTACCATATGGAACAAAATGGACAAACAAATAGGGTGAATCATGTTTTAGAAGACATTCTAAGAATGTATTGCATGGATCAATAGTACAGACGGGAAGAATATATTTCATTGGTTGAGTTTACCTACAACAACTCATACCAATAAACTCTAAAAATAGATACGTTTGAGGCATTATATGAAATAAGGTGTAGAACAACAATTATTTAGGACATTTTAGAATACAAGGTAGTCTTTGGTCCAAATATGCTTCTAGAAATGGAAGAATAAGTTAAGTTAATAAGGGAAAGGTTGGCTGAAGCTAATGATACACATAAGAGTTATGTTGATCTGAAAAGAACAACAAGGTGTTTTTAAGTGGGAGATAAAGTATTTCAGTAGGTTAAATCACAAAAAATCTCAATTAAATTTGGAAAATAATCCAAGTTATCTCCAATATATGTGGGACCTTTTTAGGTCTTATAAGTTGTCAATCCTATGGTATATAAGCTTGATTTTCCCCCAAATTTAGCATTTATTCATAATTTTTTTCATGTATCCTATCTTAAAAAGTATGTTGATAATCCTTCTCATGTATTGGATTGGAATGTTTTATAGTTTTTGGATCATGGGATGGTCACAATAGAACCAATTAGAATAATTGACATTCACAAACTTAGTTTACATAGCAGAGAAGTGTCATAGTGCAAGGTCCAATGGGACCAATACTATAAATATAGTGCCACTTGGAAAGTGTTGTGTATTTTGACTAGAAGTCAAAATAGGTCAAAACCCTATAGTTTAAAACATATAAATGGGTATATTAGGGTCTTTTAGGGAGTACCATGGTCTTAGTGATGTCATTTGATGTATTTCTAACCTTGGTCATATCCATCTTTAGTGCTATGTCATTATACGATATCTATTTGAGTAATTTATGAGGTTTGTATGGTTTATAATTAAATAAAAATGTTAAAAATAATCTATCAACATGTATTATGTCATATTATGTCAATTTTTAGTCTTATAACTAAAAATTGGTAGGGGTCTATGATGAAGACAAGAAAATAGTTTAAAAGAGGCAATTTTAAGTGTTTTTTGACAATTGTATGGTTTATACAAGAGTTCTGGAATGTGTGGAAGGAATTTTATTTTACCTTAAATTCACATGAAATAAATTATACACTTGGTTACTCTTTAAAATCTCAAAAATGGTAAAAAGTCATTCTACTCTTCAATCTCTCTCTTTTGTAGGTAGAACTAGTCAACTGATTTTGGTTTGGTACGACCAATATGAGAGGAATAAGATTAAATTAAATTGGTGGGAGATAGTAACATTTTTATAATTAAATTTTATGGAAATATTTATAGGATTGGTGTACCAAGATCTACGAACCATTTCTTAGAAGTCTACTACTTTTTTCTTCTTGCTCATTTCCATATCTTATAAGTTTTCACTTTGTTTGGGTTAATCTGTACAAACCAATTGTTTAAAATGTTTATTAATAGAATTAAAATTATTATAACATGATTATTAAAACTATTTTAAAGTGTTTAATTCAATAAAAAATAATGAACCATCTCATGTTGCTAGTGAAAGACATTGTCATAGTTTACAGACAAGATTCCCTCAGTACCAGAGTCCCTTATCCTATTTTGGATTTCAAATAAAAGGTAATGTTGTTTTTCAACTCTAAAAACTTTATTATGTCTATTAAAAGGAATTTTTGTCTCAAATTCATATCTTTATGGATTGAGAATTCAATAAAGATACACAGATTCAATTTATTAGAGACATCCACTTACAGGTAGATAAAAGAAACCCTACACAGTCATGCTGATGTGATGAAGAGATGTCAAGGTGGTGAGAGGTTCCATAAGGTGTATACAACCAATTTAAACTATTAAAAATATTTGAGATAACCAATTATTTAATACATATAGTTATATCTTGTCTACTACTGATGCCCACTTACAGGTGGTCCAAATTGAGGACTGAGCATTTGGAGTACAAATTTTTGAGATTGTTCAAGAACTTCATTAGGTCCAAGAGCATGAATTAGGTAATAAAAATCATGGTAGATATAAGGTGGTAGGAATAATTAAATATCATGCTCCTATGTGGATAAATTTACTTAAGGGACACCTTACTTTAAACTCTCTAAAATAGAGATTATGCCTTAGTTTTGACTCTTCCACATTAGAGTGCCTTGAGGTTTGTGATAGTTTAATCATTTCATCATGTTACCCAGTAATAATGGAAATGTTTTGGAATGATAGGTTGGGTTATTTACCATGATATGGTGATAAAATAAGGTTTCCAATTCATGTAGCTTCTCACTATAGATTGTCAATGTTATCTACAGTGCTCTTAAAGCTTGAGTGATCCTACAATGTAATATAACATGTGAAAGCAAATTTAGAAAACATAATATATTTATGCAAGTGAAGTGTCACTAATGTGAAATAAAAATTTAAAAGGATTGATATTTAGGGTTTTGAATCAGAGTGACACCTATAGGAGCTCCTTTTGTCTTCAAGATGGGCACCTATAGTTAACTATGGACTAATAATACACTGGTAAATTGGTAGTTTGACTATTGTTTAGTCCTAGGCATCTTATGGATGTGATTGAATAAGAGATGAATTTAGATAAATTAATAATATAATAATTCATTTTATACTAGGGATAAATCATAAAAGAGTTACCGACAGGGGTCCTTTTATTATCAAAATGACCACCTATAGCTAAACCATATACTGGTAAGATACTAAGGAGGTTGACTAGACCTATGGGAAAAGACATGTTTAAAAAATAAGGAGAGAAAATTTATGAATTAAAATAGATCCTAATAATAATTTACAAGGTATATAATTTATGGACACCAACATGCATAACTTATTTTGCTTTAAATATGTACCTACAGTTTGCTACAGTAGGCAGTTTAGCCTAGTCAAGTAGAGAGAAGTGTAAGTTAGAGTTGGAGAATGTTGTATAAGTAATTAAATATGATTGTATAACTCAATTAGTGTTATTTTAAATATCATGTATTATTTATAGGAAATTAAATAGTGTAATTAATTGATCTACGGCTACAACCTTGTAAATTTCTCAATACCCTGCACAGTCTTGTCTACAAGTCTTTTTTGAAGATTATAGAGTTTGAAGGCAATAGAAAGGTGATCCAAGCTTGTAATTAAATAAATAATACAATAATAAACTAAATGAGGCTATAATACCTTCACATTGTTTTAAAATATAGGGGATACTGCCCTTTGTTCTCTCTTAGATAGAGGGCACTCCCTGGTAGACTACCCTATAGGTTTAGTATGGAGATGGTAAGAAGATGTGTTGGGAAGTGTTGAGACATAGCATAAGGGTATGTGGAGTTTTTTTATACATGATAAAACATGAATAAGGCCTCAAAATAATGATAAATCAAACATAATGGTCACAAAACTAAATATGCAGTCAGGCGTACAAAGCCTAAAACTAGACATAGACCCTACAAGGCTATAGTCATCACTTCTATGACTAGTTGAACCTTCCAATGTACTTGATCATATTTAGATGGAGGTATAAGATTATTTGGAGATTTTTTTTTGAAAATGAAATCATAATAAAGTCATTTTGGCCTAAGAGAGACCTCATCCTTATCTAGAATGTACTCCCAAACTTGAGAGGACATCTTTAAATGCTCACACTAGTACAAACATTTAGTATGGAGGCCCAAGGAGTTATAAGATGTTGGAGAAATTCAATAACATGATTCTAGTGGAATTTTTATAAGGTTTAAATATAAATATTATATGAAAAATACTTAAGAGTTAAAACTACGTAAAACCCTCCAAAACCCTTACTCTTGACCTGATTTGAAAGATAAGGAAGAAGATGCATCCAAATGAGCTAGTTTGGTTTGGGAAGTGTTTTGGACTTGTATAAAACTCCCTTAGGATCCTTCCCATCAGATTGGTTTGTACCCTATTTATATGAACATGGTATAAATTAGGTTTTATTAATAGATTTTTATGGTTTTATAGATACAAGGGAGTCTTGAAGGAGGAGTGATATTGGGGAATGTAAATTGAAACTTATCCTAAATATCCATGATAATTTATCACATAAAATTAACATGGAAAACACTTTTTCAAGATCCTTAGCTTCAAGCATTTTTTGGAATATAATGAGAATGAAAGGTGAATTCGAAGTGAGAAAGTGATAAGTCCAATTAGGAAGAATTTTAAGGTTTGATTCATGAATTATAAGGAAAGGTGACACTTTATAGGTTTAATATCACCCTTTGCATATACTGGATTGGGAAACTAAAGGCTATCTTGGTTCCAAATGTGAAGATAGACTTGTAAAGCTAGTGATGATGACTACAAATGATGAGAACACATGTCTAGAAGAAGATCAATAGTTAGGGACACATCTAATTTATATTTAATATTTTTTAAAACCACACATGATAGTGAATATGTTTCAACTATTCCTATTTTGCTTTGGATCACTCAAGGGAGGCCTAATGATGAAGGCAATTTCCAAGAAGGTAGCTAAAGGGTCCTACACTAGTTTTGAGGAGTTTTCATGATTTGTAGGAACATTTTTCCAAAGATAAATTTCATGGTATCTTTCATACTCCATTCATATACAAAATAATTTATTCTCATGCCTTGACAAGTGGAATTGTGACCCTTGAGCTCCACTTCTCTCTCTCCTCTCACACATTCTATAAATGCTAGCCATTTTGGCTCTTGTATTCTAATTCCCCACCTAGTATGGTGAAGCCTTAGTAATTTTATGTTGTAATTTGAATTTGAATAATACATTCAATCTGGTTTTTATTTCACAAACATCTTGTCTAGGTATTTGAAGTGATGTATGGTGAGGTATACTTATAAGATTCTATCCTTGATTCTCTTTATCCTTTCATGTTTGGTACAAGAAATTATCATTTTAATAGGTCATATGGAGTGTATATAGTGTGTTTTGACTCCCTTAAAAGTTTAAAATTATCCTTAGTGTCTAAAACTAACCTATAGTCCACTTACCTTGAGTAGTCTCATGCATATCACCTCCTTATTTGAAATACTAATGTTACACTATTCTAGGACTTTAAAGCTAGTGTTGTAGGTATTTTCTCTTAGTGAAAGAGTATGATGATCTTGTGGATATATTTATTATGTATAAACCCCTTAGAATATTTTAATTCAATGCATATTTATACCTCTTTTCATCCAAGCAATCAGTTACTGTAGGTGACAAGTACTTAAAGGTGAATCTAGGGAGCTAGACCTTAAACCTAGAGGTCTACCTCTACTATAGGCAACCCATAGGCATAGAGGTATTCCAATGTTTCCAAAATATTATATTAGGCTTGAGAAACCTCCTTTAGGGTTAAATATTTGGTGATAATGGTTTTGGTACACCCGGTGGGACCATTATCCTAAATACAACTTATCAAGGTGATTGTTGGTATTGATAACATCATAACTACATATGGTGTGTTACTCAACATTTGGAAACTCCATTAAAGGTAAAATAATATTTTAGACCATTGTTTTTTCATATCTTTGTGCTCATACTTAATGGTCCTTACTAGGTAATATTCTAGTATATTTTTCAATCCCATCAATCCACCACTTCAACCTGAACTTCCTCTTGAAGTTCAACTTCCTCAGTCTTATTTTCCCTTTTAAGAGAAATATTACTTTGCTATCCAAAAATACCAAGAGAATGAGGGATAAATTTAAGATAACATGTCTAGGTCAGCATTCCTTCCCAACATTTAACACTAAAAATCTAATCCATCTTGATCCATATGATGACACTCCACCTAATGCTATAAAGAATGTTACCACATTCAATGGGGAAGGACATGTACCTCCTAGTGATCACATTAGGGATATATCAGACTTATATAGTTTTCACAATGTCACCAGGGTCAACATTACCATTATACTCCTTTACATGTTCCTTAGAGGGAAAGAACTTGATTGGTATAAAAATTTTCTTGATGGATGTGTCACACCATAGGATGATTTTGGAGAGATGCTAACTTCAAGATTTGAAGACAAGAGTGATCATAATTCACTCATTCACAAAATCAATCTAATTAAAATATCCCTTAAGGAGACAATGCATGATTTTAATGATATATTATAAAAGACTTAGCATAGGTTATCTCCACCCATGAGACCACCTACTAATTTTGTGTTTCCTACTTATTTGAGAGCCATTGGTATTGCCATATCCATAATGTTGTAATCCATGGGTGGATACACCTTACCTAAGGAAAATGAATTTTCCATTAGCGCTAATAATGGAATCATACAAGATGTAAAGTTTCCCCCCAAAAGAATCCATTACTATGCTACCTAATATGTTTACTGATACTCCAAGTGTTGCTTAAGTTCCTATTGTAAATGCCAAGTTAAAGACTAATTTTAAGAAGGTAGAAAAGACAATTGATTGGAAGGAAAGATATCAAGTCTTAGAGGCTCAAAACTAAGAAAAAAAATATACAACATGGTACGAATCAAACACTTACCCCTATCATTAGCAACATGGTCAACAATATGGGAAAGGGAGAGGTCAAGGGAAACCTAATTTTAATAGGCTTACCAATGCATCCAATCCTAATTCAACCTCCAATACAAGAGCAATGGTACCCATGCATAAAAATATAATTCAAGGGGAAGAATGAAAAAAAGGTCAATTCATGGATGCCAATGAAGGTTGAGAGAAATTTATAGTTTCTCAAGGAGGAGTCACTCCTCAAATATCAATTTAAGATGAAATTATAATGCAAAATAATGAAGGATGGTAGCGTCAAGGAGTGAGTTTCACTAACTTCCTAGTTGAAGACACCTATGTACTAAATCAAGGTAATTATATTGTAGACAACACTAGAGCTAATATTAAGGCTCTAGGAAATTATAATGGTGTGCCTACACATGCAAATAGTCCTCCTATAAGGTAGTAGAGTATGAATGCAAACATGGAAGTTTTTACAAATCCTTCACCTCCTTCAATTCAAAATGTTAGAAGGGCTACTTCAAGTGCTTCAATACCCAAAGATAAAAACACTTCCTTGCTTCCAAGGACTCAAAAATTAAGTACTTATACTTTGAACATTTTTAACTCATTGAATAATGCTAAGACATCATCTCTCTTTGGGATGTTCTTCACATGCCTGGCCAAAAAGAAATTTTGTAGAAAAAGTTGTCCACTATCCATGATAGTCCTCCATCATAAAGCCATGTTCATGGTAATGTTTATATTACCAATTATCCTAATAATATTTTAGATCCCTCTACTAAATATGAGAATCCCCCACCCTTATACCTCACTCTTCTTATGGGGTATAAGCTTGTTCATAACTACATAGTTGATAGTGGAGCAAGCACATGAGTGATGCCCAAGGTTGTAGCTAACAAATTAGGTCTAAAGTATGAACCACATAAGAAAGGGGTACTTCAATTAGATGGGACACCTACCAAGTTAGTATTATTGATCAAAATTTTTAAATTTTTTCTTCATGATTGCCCAAGCTTCCCCATTCTCTAAGACATTGTGGTTGTTGACTTGCCGGCCCACTTTACTATCTACCTTTCAAAAGATTTCATAGCCAAGATACGATGCTACCTCTGAGCTGATTGGTCCTTCTTAGATTTCAGGATAAGATATAGAGAAAAGGTAACTATTATAATCCAACCTCTTACCAAGTTTCACATTGAGCCCTATGTAGAAGCAATTTCTAATCTCAATTGTGTCATCAATGATAAAAAAGAGTTTATTAGGGATGATGGTACATATTCCAAGATTGAAGGTATATCTAACTTGTTTCTAGATGAGTATGGTGTAGACACCTATGATCATGATCCATACACCTAATTTGAGAAAACTGATATTGACACCTATATCATCCATGAGGGAGTATATGAGAAATCTAAGGTAAGCATTGAGCATTCTTTCTCACAATTTGTTGATGGATATTACTTGATTCATCTGTATGATGATGATAGTTTGAAGAGCATGATAGATCAATATGGTGAGGAGAACAATGCATTTATACTTGTAATTGATGAGGTAGCCGTTGAATATGATAGTTATGAAGAGGAAGATGACCTACAGAAAAGCTTCAATTCCATATGTCAAGAGTTTGATCAATTGAGTAAGCCTACTTATCTTCCTAAGCCTCTTAAGAAGCACATATATTATGTTAATTTGGTTGATGAGCCCAACTATTAGTAGATGGTTGAGTGTCCTATTTATCAAGAAAGAGAAAGTCTTATCAAACATGAGAGTGTATGTCTTACTACTATTAAAGAAGCTATAGTCAGAGAATCTCAGTGAAGTCAAGGTAGACATGTTGGTGCTTAAAGGATAGTCAAGTCTAAATCCTAAAGATGAGACATTTTTAGATGTGATAGACCATGAAAATACTAATCTTGATGATCCCATACATGAAGAATAGGATTCTTGAGAAGAAGGTAAGGTTGATATAACATTGATCACACCTAGATTGTAGTTTGAGAAGTGCTAATAAGATATGATAGAGATCAAACAAGTTGTAGCTCATACAACATCCTTGGGAGGCAAAATAGAACATCTTTGAGAGTTCAAGGTAGTAGACTTGTAGGCATGAGAAGACCTAAGGATGGTAATTCATTTCACCATTTACATAGTCAGGTGTTTGATGATGAGCATGCTTCACATGCTAGATTACTTTCATGAAATAGAAAGGATGCAAGAGGAACCATTTTTGACCCTGATTGAATCATGGTGATTTGATTTTTGCCTCAAGTTTGACGTATTAAAAATAATAGGATAGGTGTGTGTATTTGTTTCAGTTGTGTGTGTATATATAAGTGTTCTTGAGAACACATATGAATTTTGTTTGGTGTGTCTTGTTTTGTGTGTTTTTATTGTTGTTTGGTGTGGTTTCAAAGGAAATTGAGTGTCAAACTTATGCATAGGTGACTCCATAACCCAATGGATATGATTTGGCTATTGGTCTTTGGCATAGGTGGCTTGCCACCACTAGGAAATTACCAATAATATTGGGTATTTTGACCACAATGAAAAATGGGTCAACCCCATGTAGTTAAAAACTTAGATAGGGGTATATTAGGGTCTTGCATGGAATAATATAGTCCTAATGATGTCATTTGATGTATTTATAACTTTGGTCATATCCATCTTTAGTCCTATGTCAATATAGGAGTCCTATTTTAGTCATTTATGAGGTTTGTATGGTTTATCATAAAATACAAGTGTTCCAAATCCTCTATCAACATTTATGATGTTAGAGTATGTTATTTTTCAGTACTATAGTTTAAAATTGCTAGGGGTCTATGTTGAAGATAATAAAATAATTGAAAAGAAGTAGTTTCAAGTTTTTTTTGGTCATTGTATGGTTTGTGTAGAAGTTTTATCACATGGGGAAGGCCTTGTAGTGTCCCTTCAACTCCAATGAACTATTTTCTACACTTGGTCACTCTTTAAAATCTTAAAAAGGGAAAAAATCATTATACTCTTCCATCACTCTCTTTTAAAGGTAGAACTAGTCAACTAGTTTTGGTTTGGTACGACCAATAAAAGAGGAACCAAATTGAATGAAAATTGGTGGGAGATATTACCTATTTTATACTTACATTTTATGGAAAAAGTTTTGGTATTGGTGTACCAGGGTCTATGAACCATTTCTTAGAAGTCTAATTCCTTTTTCTACTTACTCATTTCCATACCCTACAGGTTTCATCTTTATTTGGGTTAATCTATACAAACCAATTATTGAAAATGTTTCTTAAGAGCATAAAAGTTCTTCTCACATGATTATTAACATGGTTTTCATGTGTGGAAGTAAATAGACAATAATTAACCATCTCATGTTATAGTGAAAGACATTGCCATAATCTGTAGACAAGATTCCCTTAGTAATGGAGTTCCTTTTCTTGTTTTGGATTTCAAATCAAAGGTGATATTGTTGTTCAGCTCTCAAAACATGATGATAAGTGGAATTTCGGTCTCCAATGCATCTCTTTAGGGAGTGAGAAGTCAATAAATATATGCACAGTCAATTTCCTACAAACATACACTTACAAGTAGATAAAAGGAACCTTGTATAGTCATGGTGTTATGATGAAGACATGGAAAGGTGGTGAGAGGTTCCATGATGTGTAGAAAAACAAGTTAGAACTATTAAAATTGTTTCAAATTGGTTGAGACAACAAAATATTTAATACATATAATTTTATCTTATCTACTAATGATGTGCACCTACAAGTGGTCCAAACCAAGAACTGAGAAATTGAAGTACAAGTTTTTGAGCTTGTTAAAGAACTTCATCAGGTCCAAGAACATGAATGAGGTCATAAAAATGATGTTACAGTCCAAATGTGGTAGGTATAATTATATATCATGCTCATATGTGGAAAAAGTGACTTAAGAGAGACCTTACCTTACACTCTCCAAAATAAAGATTTTGCCTTAATTTTGACTCTTCCACATTAGAGTGCCTTAAGGTTTGTGATAGTTTAAGAGTTTCATCATGTAACCCAATCATAAGGGAAATGTTTTGACATGATAAGTTGGATGATTAACCATGTGCGGGTAATAAAATAAGGTTTCCAATTCATGTATCTTATCATTGCAGATTGTCAGTGTTATCTACAATGTTCTTAAAGCCTAAGTGATCCTACAATGTAATATAACATGTGAAAGTAAACTCAGAAAGCATAAGTTATCTATGCGAGTGGAGTGTCAGTAATGCCAAATATAAATTGAAAATGATTGAGATGTAAGGTTTTGACTCATAATGACACTTATAGGTATCTCCTTTTGTCTTCAAGATGGGCACTTATAGTTGACTATGGATTGATATTACATTGGTATATTGGCAGTTTAACTATTGTTTAGTCCTAGGCATCATATGGATGTGATTGAATAAGAGTTGAATTTAGAGACCTTAAGAATATCCAAATACATTTTATACTAGGGATAAATCATAAAATAGTTACCTATACGGATCCTATTATTATCAAAATGACCACCTATAGCTAAGTTATATACTGATAAGATACTAAGGAGGTTGACTAGACCTATTGCTAGAAACATGTTTAAAAAAATAAGGAGAGGACATTTATGAATTCAAGGAGATATTAAGAATAATTTAAAAGGTATATCATTGATGGAAACCCTAAGGCATAACATATTTTGATTTAAATATGTACCTATAATTTGCTATAGTGGGCAATTTAGCCTAGTCAAGTAGAGAGAAGTGTAAGTTAGAGTTGGAAAAGACTGTATAACGAATTTACCATGATTATATCACTAACATAGTGTTAGGGTAAATATAATATATTATTTATAGGAAATTAAATAGGGTAAGGGAATTGATCTACAACTACAACTTTGTAATTTCCTCACTACCCTGCACAGTCTTGTTTACAAGTCTATTTTGAAGATTGTAGAGTTTGAAGGCCCTAGAAAGGTGATCCAATATTGTAATTTAATAAAAAATACCCTAAAAACCTACATGATCCTCTCATAACTTCACATTGGTTTATTAGATAGGGGAGATTCACTCCATTCTATTTCAAATACATGGTACTCTTAGGCAGACTACCCTACATGTTTAATATGGAGATGGTAAAGACATATGTTGGGAAGTGCTGAGACATATTAGAAGTGTATGGGGAGTGGTTTAAATAATTGAAAAACATGAATAAGGCCTCATAGTACTAATAAATCTAAACATATTGGACACAAACCTAAATATGTATTTAGGCCTATTAGGCCTAGAGCTAGACATAAACCCTAAAAGGGTGTAGTCATCACTTATATGACTAGTTGAACCTTCCAATGCACTTGATCATATTCAAAAGGAGGCATAATATTGTTTGGATATTTTGGTCTATAAATGAAATCATAATAAATTCATTTTGGCCTAAGAGACACCCCAAACCTATCTAGAAATACTCCCAAACTTGAGAGGCCAAATTTAGATGATCACACTAGTATGAACAATTAGCATTGTTAGTAGAGGTTCCTAAAACTTCAAAACATGCTAAGGAAAAGGATAAGTAGGATATAATTTAGAGCACATGAAAATGTATCATATTAATACAAGGGGTTGGATAACATAAATATAGAAAACGTGAATTAACATGCATTAAGTAGGAGGTAAGAATAACCAATGATTCATTAATATAAATAGAGTATTCAGATTAAATTAGAAAAAAACTAATCAAACATTACACATGAGAATGCATGCAAGGAAGAAAGAAAGAAATCACATAGGTTACCATAACTAGATAAATATCTATTGATATATTTAACAGTGGAAATCTATTTTTCTTACAATCAAAAGTATATATAGACATTCCCAAACTATGACTGCTCATCTTCTTCTCATATTTGGCACCAAAAGTGGAGTCTGTTCATATTATGACTGATTTTAAGTCATGGAGATAGGAGAAAATAGATTTATACATGAAAAAATGAGTACATAATGCATAAATATAAGGTAAATATCTTGCACATATTTATAATCCAAATTCTTCTCTCAATACTTTCTTGGACTTAAAATGTTATCTCATCCCGAGACAACATCACAGGATATTTTGAAATTGCACAAGTGATTAGAGACTAAAAAAATGTTTTGACCAATAAGAGTCATAGTAATCACTCAAGGCATCATTTCTAGTTTTCACCTCTTGCACATTAATTAACCACCCTTTCAAGTTTTCAGCTATGTAGCATACCAACCTACCACCCTTTATGAGTTTTAAATAGGATAACATAACTAGGTGGCTACCCTTTATGGGTTTTCAACCAACTTAGCCCCACTTGTCTTACTAAATCATCCCCAATACAAAATGTTTATACAAAATTTTTCAAAATTTGTACTATGCATAATACTTAACTTGATGAAGGTGGCATAAACATAGATGATGACTAACCAAAAGAGTCCTTAGATTTGGAATGCATAACCTTGTGTTGAGTAATGATGTAATAGAGATCTGAAGGTGGCTTGTATGTATGTGTGTTGAAAATCTAGGAAAATTTGATAGAAAAGGGAGTCATATTAGTCTTATAGGCATGCCAGTCCAACATCACTTCTTGAATCACCCATAGTAGGGTGCATAATGGAGCATGGTACCTAATGATCTACTTGAGATATGTGTTGTTAGTTATACTCATGGATACCTTGGTGTTTTTTACCCTTATCTAAATCTCACCACTCAGCTACTCCATCTTTTTTACATGACATTGAGCTTGGAGGCCAAGGAAGGAACTAGATAAAAGTTGACTCTACCAGTTGAGTAAGTTGTCATGCATGTTATCCCTAGCATTGAGAAACTCCTAGAATGATACATCCTTCTCTTCCCTAATGGTAGAGTGGATGACCATGGTTAATTTGGTGGTGGCATCCATTACAAAGTTTGTACTAGAATTGGCTAGGGAATTATCTAGTTTTTATTTCTAGTCCAACAAGATGTATGTGACTGATTGTGATTGAAGTGTATTAGTGACCAACATGCCTTAATAATTTTCCATTAAAGTGATGAGATTTGCAACCTTGGTTTTAAAATTTTATCCTAATGTGTTAACTAGGTGGAGTTTTTTGGCTAAGCATCAGTCTTTGGTTAACTCAAAAATTAGAGTCTTGAGTCTATAAGTGTTAGACATGACTTGGTCACCAATTTCTTAAGTGACTAACTTTGGACATGAATCCTAGATAATTTTGATAGATTCATGGAGGCAAGCCTTCAAATTGACAATCTTAGCCTTGGATTAATCTATTTCCTATTCCAAAGAGGTGTCCTTCTATGTAATGGACTCCTAGAATGCTATTGCCCCCTCTAGGTATCTCTTCAATGTTAGTTTAGAGACATCCAATGATGCTTCATGCTAGAGGGGGATTGGTTCAAGTATGCTTGAAGTTTCTAAAGGGTCAAGTCATGTCATGGTTGTAAGTGGGAGAAAGAAGGTGGTGCACTGAGCACCCACAGTCAAGACCTCCCATAGCCAAACTCCTCCCAATGGTAATTTTGGGAGCTATGAACTTGTTTGAGCTACAATAGTTCTTATTTTGTTTTGTTAGCTCTAATTCATCTTGTTATTACTCATGTACCTAATGTGGCTAAGCCACAACCTCTAATTCAATCTTGAGTTATTGTGCAGTGTCTTTAGCTTGTTTTCATTTGGCCTCCTCCTCCACTTTCCTACTCATCGCATCTTACATAACTTTATTTTTGCTTGTTATTACTCTACCTAAAGCTTCTATTCACATTATTCTTCTTTCTTTTGTTTTTCCAGAGTAGTAGTCTTAGATTGCTCATCCATAGCCTATGCTTGCACTTGTGCATATGACTGTGCCTTAGCTATACTTTCTTGTTGTGCTTGTGCTTGGACCTACTATTTGCATATAGATTCATCTTATTTTTTTCTTCTTCTTTGTAGCTTCCTTGGCTTGATGTTATGTACTCATGACATCTTCCATGGCCTAATTTTCCTATGCCACCATGTCCTATTTTTCTTCCTTGTTCTTTGGCCTTAGTCTTTATAGTGAGCTCAACTACTTTTCTCTTTTGATCTTGTGCCTCTTGTGCTTACTTGGAGACTTCTTGTGCCTTATTATCCACCTTAAGATCATTTTATCTATTGGCCTCTACATCTTAGGCCTTTTTTGCAACCTTGGATTCTTCAAATTATCAACTTGATTGTTGAGCTTGTTATTATTGGGCCTACTTCTTGTGGCATTTCTTCTCCTCCTTTCTAACTCACCATTCTACTGTGTGAGTTATTTATTATCTTAAATATTGTTGTTCTTCTAATTTAGGTTACTTAGGTATAATCTATTTGACCTCCTAGGCTTGTGGTGAAGGTGGTAAATCATTTGGTTGGACTACAAAACTAGAAAACTATGCTTTCTTATGCCCCATAGTGACCAATCTACATTTAGGTGATGGTGAAGTTGAAGATAGAGTAGGATGTGATTATTTCACCATGACTAGTGTTAAGAATACAAAACAAAAAAAAAAATATTAATGAATTAAAAATGGAAATAAAATGCAAAAAATATAACATAATAGAGATACATATTTAATGTGCTTCACCCAATATGGGCTACATCCACATAGAAACAACTAGTACTTCTTATTATTTAGTCCAACAAATGAAGTGAAAAACTTACGATACAACCAATTCCTCACATAAAACATGCCATCATAATTACAATTCCATCATATCAAAAGAGGGTTACATACTAGGGAAAAAATGCACAAACATAATTTCTACCATTAGATCTATGAACTAATAGTGAATGGCCAGATTTACTATGAAAATAAAATTACTTCCCCACTTGATCCCATGAAGACCCTAGTGGGGGGATGTTATCCCCCCACACCCCCCATCAAGAAATAGGTATTAAAATAAGACCAAGCTCCACCATCCAACAATCTCCCACTTGGAGATTGATTGTTGTAACCCCACCACTACAACTCTTGCTTATACTTTTCTTTAAAATTTGACCCTGACATGTTTCTTATCTTCCTTCTTATCCTTGAAGACCTATTGAAGTTGAACAACTCTCTATATTCTATTTAGTGATTACCTTTGTTAGCATTTTTGGAAGATTTTGACTTATATGGATCTTTTCTAACTTTAGTTGACCATCTTCCAAAACTGAATGAATAAAGTGATACCTGAGTTGTATATATTTGGTTCTTGAGAGGAATGTTGAGTTATTTTCTAAATGAATCACACTTTGTCTATCACTGTACAACCTAAAATATTCTTGATTATGCCTCAACTCTTCCATAAACTATTGCATCCATATCATCTCCTTGATAGCTTTTATAGCTGCAACATATTCTATGTTTGTAGTTGACAAAGCAACTATTTTCTACAATTTTGAAATCCAACTAACTACTATGTCACCCATAGTGAAAACATAACCTATGGTGCTCCTCCTACCATCTAAATATTCAACCATGTCTACATCAGCATATCTTTATAAGGTAACATCTAAACCTTCATAGCATAATAATCTATCAACGGTCCCTCTCAAGTACCTAAAAATACACTTGACTACATCCCAATGCTTTTTCCCTAGATTATTCATAAACCTGTTAATAACTCCCACTGTAGGAGCAATATCTGGTCTTGTGCACACCATAACATACATTAAACTTCCAACTGCTGAAGCATATAGAACTTTAGACATGTAATTGATTTCTTCTTACATTTTAGGACACTGTTCCATGACTAATTTTAAGTGCCCTCCCGAAGGTTTACTTACAGGTATTGCATCTTGCATATTTAACCTGACTAACACCTTCTTTATATACTCTTCTTGAGATAATGTCAATTTTCTAGTTTTCCTATCTCTTGTTATTCTCATACCAAGGATTTGCTTTAAAGCACCCAAATGTTTCATTGTAAATGAATTTGGTAATTTCCTTTTGAGATCATATATATCTTGCATGTTAGACCCTAAAACAAGCATGTCATCTACATACAATAACGAGATAATATAATTGTCATTATCTAATCTCTTAAAATAGACATAGTGGTCAAAATGACATCTACTATAACCTTGTTCTATCATAAACATGCCAAATTTCAAATACCACTACTTTGGATCTTACTTTAGACCATAAAAACTCCTCTTCAACCTACACACCATTTTTTCCTTACCTTTTACTTCATATCCCTATGGTTGATCCATATATATATCCTCCTCTAAATCACCATGAAGGAAATCAGTCTTCATATCTAACTGTTCAAGGTACAAATATTATACTACTACCAACCTTAAAATAGTTCTTATGGAAGTAATTTTTACTACTAGAGAAAATATTTCATCTAAATCAATACCTTTATTTTGTGAAAACCCCTTTACAACAGTTTTGGCCTTATACCTCTTTTTGCCTCCATCTTCTTCTTTTAGCCTATAAACCCATTTATTCTGCTAGCTTCTTTTACCTACAAGTAACTAAACCAAATCCCAATTTTGGCTATGTACAAAGGATTCCATCTCCTTTTTCATGCCTTGCTCACACTTCTTTCTATTTTCTACCTACATTGCTTCTTCATAGCTTTCTGGCTCACCACCATTAGTCAATAATAAATAATAAAGTAAAGGAAAGTATTGTTTAGGGAGTCTACTTACTTTGATAGATATTATAACTACACTTACAATAGTTTGAGGTACTTGTATTTTTTGCACATTTTAATTTTCTATCACTTTTGGAATTTCATTTTCTATGATTTAATCGAGTATTATATTCTGTATTTGGATTTTCTTGTTTCTTTCCCTGCAACTAAACTCTGTACATGACCTTCTCATTAAAGATCACATCTCTACTTCTAATAATTTTATGATTTTCAAAATCCCATAAATGGTAACAAAAAACATTAACTCCATATCCAATAAAAGTGCATTTCTTAGATTTTTATTCAAACTTGGTTCTATTTTCTTTATCAATATGGATAAATGCTTCACAAACGAAAGTCTTTAACAAGGAATAATCTACCTTTTTACCTATCCATGGTTCTTCTAGAATTCCACCATCTAATGAAATTAAAGGCCCTCTATTTATTAAGTAAACAATAGTATCCATAACATCTACCCAAAATTGTAAGGGTAACCCTTCATGTAATCTCATGCTCCTTGCATAGTCCATGATTGTCTTGTTCATCCTTTTTGACAAACTATTTTGTTGTGGTGTTCTTGAAACCATTTTCTCTCTACAAATCCTATGAGATGAACAATAATTATCAAATTCCTTGCTACAATATTCACCTCTATTGTCTGATCTGACAAACTTCAACATATTTCCTATCTCATTCCTGACCAAAGCTTTCCATTTATTAAAAGTATCGAAAACATCAAATTTTTTTGTCTGTAATAAACCCAAGTTTTTCTAGTTGCATCATCAATAAAATTAACATAATAATAAGAGCCATGAAGGGATGATACCTGAATCAGTCCCCATACATCTATACACACAAGGTCTAAATTTTCATCTTTCTTTGTCTTCCCAACTTTAATAAATTTGTATCTCTTCTATTTTACATATACACAGTGATTACAAAAATCCAAATCCACCTTCTTCAAATTTGGTAACAAATTATTTGAGTTGAGAACTTGCATCCCCTTCTGACTCATGTGCCCAAATTTATGGTACCATAATTTTATATATCCTTCTGTAAAATCTAAAGCAATATACAATTCAACATTACCATTAGATAAATATAATGTACCTACCTTCTCTCTTTTTTCTATTACCAATGATCCTTTAGTGACCTTCCACAAATTTTATGTAGATATAACTTTGTATCTCTCACTTCCCATCTACCCTACTAAAATTAGATTTTTTTCTCAACTCAAGAACATGCCTCACCTCCTTCAACAACCATTTGTTTCCATTCTATAATTTTATCTATATCTTACCCTTTCCTACAATTTTATAGGGTTCACCATCACCAAAATAAACCTATCCAAAATCACCTTGAACATAGTCTTGAAAATATTTGTTATGGGGTGTAGCATGAAATGAAGCCCCTAAATATAACAACTAAGAATCATTATTATTTTCTAAAAAAAGGATTAAAACATATTGTAACACATCACCTACTACATTTTATTCTTAATTTTTATCTTTTTGTCCATCTCCTTGTTTTCGTTTTCGAAACCAACAAGCTTTCTTCAGGTGTCCTTTCTTCCCACAAATCTAACACACCAACATTCCTCTAGATTTGGATCTTTGATTATTAGACTTACCATGATTCCCTAGGCCTTTTCCTCTATCTTTTTGTCTTTCCCTATTCTCCATAGTCAAATCATTACTTGATGTCTTACCTATGTTTTTTTGTCACATTTCCTCACTAAGAATAACACCAATGACATCATCAGACTTTAAAGTGTTTGAACTAGAGATAGAATTAATCATAACCATGACCAAGACATTCTAGCTTTCTGTCAATGAACATAGAATCAAAATATACCTAACCTCATTATAAAAATTTACTCATATAGAGCTTAAATGATTTGTGACCATGTTAAATTCATTTAAATGATCAGCAATAAAACCACATTCTAACATTTCTAGATTAAATGAATGCTTCATAAGAAACACCTTATTAAAGGTTCATGATTTTTCATACACTCTATCTAATGCCTTTATCACATCCTCTATTTTCTTTTCTTTTGAAATATTGAAGGCCATCGATGCTTCTAGGTACAACTATATTATTCCTAGTGCCTTTATATCAAGAACCTCCCAATCTTCATCCTTCATAGTTGTTGGATTCCTTGTTATTCTTCCTAATGGTAGGAAAATATCCTTCAAATATAGATAGTCCTCCATTTGCATCTTTCATAACTGGTAGTTTTGGCCACTAAACATTTTAACTATAAACTTGCCTTCTTTTTCCATTACTCCCACTCTATCCAGTAACCCTCTTTTCCTATGAGTTTATCTTCCAAATAAACCTTCATGTCTAATACCAATTATTAGGAATATAGAACATAGAGAAATATTAATGAATTAAATATGGAAATAAAATGAAAAAAACATAACATAATAGAGATACAGGTTTAATGTGGTTTACCCAATACGGGCTACATCTACATAGAAACAACTAGTCCTCATTATTCAATCAAACAAATAAAGGTAAAAAATTGAAATACAACCAATGCCTAAACTATAGTATGTTATCATAATTAAAATTACCTCATATCAAAATAGGGTTAAATATTAGGGCAAAAATGCACAAAAATAATTTCTACTACTAGATTTATGACCTAATAGTGAATGGTCCATATTTACTATGAAATTATAATTAACAACCCTTAGATCCCCATGGAGACCCTAGTGGGGGGGGGGATCTCCCCCCCCCCCCCCCCCCCACCACACAACACCCCCTATCAAGAATTAGGCATTAAAATAAGATGAAGCTACACAATCCACCAATTAGTCCATTAAATGTTCATTCTTTGAGGGTAGGTGATACCCTAGCCTCATGCCTAGTTCATGGTCTATGCATGAGGGAATTTGATAGGATATTTAGAAGTGGTTCAAAGACATATTCAACTACAAATGTGGTATAAGGTTTATAATAAAAGAAGTCAACCCTTCATTACAATTGCTTAGCTTCTTCTTGAATAGTATCAATAATGATGGATGTAGGTCATGGTGGTAGGTCCACCCATAGATTTGGAGGAACATTATTACACATTTAGACCATGTATAATACCTTCTAGAAGAAGAATTTGTTCTCTTCCTCTCTTTCATATAAGTCTCTGACCATGTTGGTAATCATTAGCTAGTAGACCTCTTTTTCATCTGTGCCCATCTGTGGTAGGTAACATGAGCTTATGATCTTGGGTACCTTAGGTTAATCTAACTATGTCATAATTCTCCTTATCTTGTGTTTCAATAGAGGGGATGTGGATTGATGCTTGATAGAGAGATTTCACTTTCATTTCTATGGCTATAAAGTGGTGGCTTCTTCTTAGTACTATATGGTAGGGATGACTATGCCAGGTGGTATAGCTTAGAGTAGTGTCACTCACTTGGCTAAGAAGGCTTTTTATTTGGTGACTTTGACCTATGCCATGACCATGGTAAAAAATAATGGTATAGGTCCAAAGGGTAGCCTTAATATCTCATTAATATGTATGAATACACCTTTTAGTAGAAAGGTGACAATAATGTGTTGTCCTAAGTACTGCATTACATTTGGTGACACATGAGGATGTGCAGTGATAGAATATAGGCACTCATACCATGTCTTGAATTTTACCTCATAGGATAGGGATCTATTCTCAAGTGTCAATATTAAGTTGAGGAATTGATGCAATGACTAATAGTTAGTTTCAAGGTGCACTTCTCACTTATAAGACTTGAACTATGTGAAGCACAGTAGAGAAATGAGGAATAGGTATTGGAATGTCTACTTGGGAGATGTGTGACACTTGTTAATGTTCATGAGTAACTCCTAATTAAAGTATTCAAGCTAATCAAACTACTCATTTTGGTGGACCATGTAGTGGTTAATATCTATAACCCCTTTTGAAATTTGCTTGGGAGACTTGGTGGTATGCCATAACCTCCATGTGATGCATTATATGAAGATGTGCACTAGTTCATCATGAATTTATTTAATTATGATCCATTTGGATCCTTGAACATAAAAATATCTAACCTTATAAAGAATAGGTGGTGTTCTCATCTTGTATGGAGTAAGAGAGTCCCCTCTTATAAACATGCCCCAAGCTCAGGCCATTGCTTTTGTATTAATTATGATCATGGTGTCCAAGCCAATGTAGATGTTACCATTAATGTATCAATTGATTAGGACTTGTAAAATTTCCCCTAAGTCACCAAAACTAGGAATTCAAAGTAGGCACTTGACATCTATGTTATGGAAATAGTAGGGGACTATGAAGGCCAATGGATGTACAACATTGATAGGGTCTCAGTGAAATAAGTTTTACTTTACTACTTGAATAAAATTGAAGGGCTCTGGATCTTTGAATTTTTTTTGTCGAAGTGCTAGATTGATGCCAATTGCTTATTTTTAAGCATATGTCAAACCCCTAATAAGTTACGAAGTATCCATGATTATTGAGTTATGAAACTAAAACTCTATTGGCTCTCCATGTAGTAAAACTAGCTCGACTGTTTGAAATTGTAGGTCGTGAAAATATTTGTAAGAATGAAATTCAAACTTGGTTCACAAACTTATGCATTTATAGATTTCACACTTGTTGATGTCCACATAAATTCCACACTGAGATGTCCATCAATATGAATGCAATTATTGATGTGGAAAATATTATATAATATGGAAATTAAGATAGTTAGTCATTGGCACATGTGTGGAGATACACCATTATGTTCTTTGCTATCTATACAAGAGTATGAGTGGATAATGTTGACTAGCTACTAATTTATTGAAGATTTGGTCAACCAAACCTTATATCTACATTAACTACTTAGGGATGATAATTATATGATTAATATCTTTGTTGATGTTACTTATTTGTATATTTCTTAGACTTAATTACTTTCTTTCACTCCTACTGACATCCACGATGGTGCACATGTATTCTCCTATGCATAGTTGGCATATGCTAGACTTGGTATCTTGGTTCCCCAAGTGGTAGTAAAAGATCATATATAAACACACATACATAGAAAAAGAAACATATAAGAAACATTTAGGAATGAGAAATCCTAATATACTCAGTGCTACTTAACACGTACTCACTTAGAATAAATGAGATCAATTAAGACTATTAGCGGTAGGGCTTAAGCCTACAACCATTCACCTACCCTATTAAAATGGTTCCCTTTATATCTCTCAAAAAAATGGTTCCTTGATATGATATTTGATGTATAACATAAGTTGATTTTCATCAAATCTATAATTTACTCAAAAATGCTCTGAAATGACTATCACATAACAAAATTGGTTGATCTTTATGAAATTTATTATAACACAAATTCCTATCATGTCATGCTTTCTACCTCTACTTATGAACTACCTACATCCAAGATTCTCTACATTGATACTCATCCATCCAATTTAGTTTGAGATGCCTATTAGTGAGAGATTCATGATCCCCTAGTCTCATGACCATTGTAATGCATAGATTGGGTACCAAATATTCCATTAGCATAACTACTTTAAGCCCATCGACTAACTAGAATGGAGTAAATATTATGTCCCTCTTATAGTGGACATAACATTCCAAAATAATCATAAGAATGTGATTTTCCTAATCATCCCTCTTGACATCAAATATTTGTGAACATTTTCCCAATACTTTTTTAGAATCCTTAACTTGCCCATGAGCTTATAGATGGTATGTAGTAATTTTATAATGAGAAATCATGAATTATTTAAAAAGGGATTTGATGTTATTATTCAGGAAGTGTATCCCTCAATCTCTAATGAGTTTGATGGGGCATCCAAACCTTGTAATAATATTCTCATAAAAAACTTTGTTGTGTCCTTCTCACCAAAACTGGGTATCATAGTATCTTCATCCCATTTGGTAAAGTAATCTATCATAGTTATAATATACCCTACTTTACTACATTTACTTGGTGGATTGATAGGTCTAACAAAATCAATTCCTCACTATTCAGAATGTTTTTTAGCTAATGAAGGCTATAATGACATTTCATCCCTCTTTAATGGTCTATCCATGCATTGACATACACTATAGTATTGCACTACTCTATGTGTATCTTGAAAAATATTCATCCACCATAACCCACTCTATAAAAAATTATTGGTAGTAACTTATCTGATAAAATGTCCTCCTATTCCTTGGTGTACTTCTTATAAGAGCTATGGTCATTCACATTTCAGAACTACCCTACACAATACTTCATCCTTACCCAAGTGATACATTAGCACATTTATAATGGTATATGGCAAAACATTCAAAATGGAAATATTATTTATCTCTTTCTTTACTGGTGATGAGCTATTTCTTATCTCTTTCTTCATAGTACATAAGGAATACTATTTATTTAAGGAAATCAACAATTACTTCAAAATTTTTAGGGATTGTAGAAACATAGAATAGATGAGCATCAAGAGAATCCTCCTATAGTTCCTCTAGTTCTTCCCCATTTTTGATGTGATCGAGATGATTTAGACCCATGTTTTCTCTTCATAGCTTGATGTTAATTCAAAATTCAAGTTATTGAAATAAAATCAACCATATAAAAATGCATCCTCCTAGCATTAACTTATTGACAAGGTAGCACAGAGCTTGATGATCCATGAAAACTTTAAATGGTGTCACAAGAAGACAATGGAAAAATTTCTATAGTTTAAACACTATAGCCAGTGCTTCTCTTTCAATTATTATGTATTTTTTTCTACATCAGATAAATTTTAGCTTTCAAAATGAATGGGGTGGTCTATTCGACCATCTCTTAGCTATGCTAACATAGCTCCATCTATGATATGTAAAGAATTAATATGCATATGAAAGGGCTTGACCCAATCTAGAAATATGAGGATAGGTATAGTGACCAATCTATGCTTCAGTTTGATAAAGGCTACTTAACATTCAGAAGTCTAGAAAAAGTTCACCCCATTTGAATAATAAATACTCTAATTAAGATGAAATATTTGCATATCCCTTGATAAAATTTTGATAGTAAACTATATGGTCAAAAAAATATTGCATTTCAATGGAGTTGACTGGTGGAGGCATATTCAAAATGACTACAATTTTGGCCTGGTCTACCAAAATGCCTTCAATACACACTATGTGACCTAGAAGGACACCAAAAAGGTGTAAAAAATATACATTTTCTTAAAATTCAGGGTAATGCACATAGCTCAACAACATTCTAATATGAGGTGAAGTTTAGACAAATATTCTTTATACAAATAAAAAACTACCTAACCATCAAGATAGACTTCTAGGAAGTCATGATTGAAATTTTTGAATGTAGTCACCACTACTCGATAAAAAATACAAGTATATTCTTGAGGCAAAAAGGTATTACCTTGTACACAAAGGATCCCCATTTTGTGGTAAGATTCATTTTATATCTATCTTCTTCTATGATGGGTATTTAATGATAGCCACTAAATCCATCCATAAAAGAGTAAATTTCATGACCTATGATATATTCCAAAACCTCATTTGTAAAGGGAATTGGAAATGGATCATTCAAACATGTATCATTCACAATTTGATAATCACCACATACTCTGATCTCCCCTAATTTATTAGGATTCACTACCATGTGACTATGCTAATTTTCCTTTTCTATGAGATAGATTATACTTGTGTCTTGCATTCTATCAAGTTTGGCCTTCACTTCCAAATTTATGTTTGGATTCAACTTGTATGGCTATTTTTTAAATGTTATGTGCACTCCTTAAGTTTGATATGCATTTTTACTAAAGATGGATCGACTCCTTTGAACTCTAAAATTTAGTGGGAAACACATTTTGATAATCTCTTAGGAGTTTTATAGCTTTAAAAACTTTATCTTTGATCCAATAATCACCTATATGTGCTGATTTAGGAATTTACTCACTTTTGATATTTCTACATGCCTTTTAATGGGCTACTAGTAAATCTTACACTTCTCAACAAAAAATTCTTGTAGAATTTGTTTTCCTTCATGTTCTATAATTTGTATGTTATGCAACATGTCTTATTAAGTAAGTTATAGGATGGAGTCCTCTACCAATTCTACTAGCCATTCAGGTTAAAATAAATTAGTTAGATTGATATCACCATCAGTATCTAATATTCAATGTCCTCTTCTTCATTTTTTATTCAATGGCATGGCTACATGAGATATTGTTCTTCTATATTAGTAGCTTTATATCTTTGTAATGCTTTATTTAGATCACAAGCTACATTATTTTGCATAATGGATTCCATCATGGTGCTTAAATCTTATATGCACCCACATCATAGGAAATGTTTGATTTTCAATACTACATTATGAACCAGAGGGTTCTCATCTTCAAAAAAAATGTTTGTATGAATTTGTTTTGCACCTATTCCCAATGATTATTCTCCCTCCTACATTCATGATGCATATACCATGCATATAGTAAAGGAGCTAGTGTGTAATGAAAGATGTGAACCCATTACTTTGATGCCACATGTTCTTTAGTCCATGATTCAAAACATTTGTGAATATGGATTTTAGGGTACTCACCTTCTTAAAAGAAAGGCTAATTACTCCTAATGACCTATGGTAGTTATAATCTACTAAACATGAGTTCACATGCATCATCCAAATCAAGATAATCATTTCTATGAATTGCTCACCATGTCACTATAACTCCCTTAAGAGCATAATTCAAAGCACTGACCCTCTAACTAATGGTAGATACATGAACTTGTAGGCAAAGAATGAATTGATTGATATCCTTAGTTGCATAGTACATAGGAGGTTGTCTCCCATATGTAAAGACCATTCTCATAGGTTGGAGTTCATAATCAACCATAAGCTTAGTTGAGTAGGTGTGTGCCTAAGTTTTCATTGATAAATGAAGATATTTCCTAAGGTAAAGTGCATTCTTTAGTTGGCTCTATATAATACTGCATATGATCATTTCCTTGATAAAGAAAATCAATGTCTGAATGAGTAGGGGATTTAACAGACATAGATGCATAATCCTTGATGACAAATTAGGTTTCCAATGGTTGAGTAACTAATATTTAGGCTTCTATTGTTCATATGTCTTCCAATATTGAGTAAATAAAGATTTTACTTGAGATTTAATATGCTCATATAAAAAGATGCACTCAGCTATGCATAGATATTTTGAGTTCTCTTCAGAGTTTACCTTCATCCAACTGGTTTCTTGTGTGACATAAGGAGAGTCTAGTTTAGATAGAATGATGTAAGGTTTATGCACCCTATTCAAAGGAATGATGACAACCTTATCTCCTTGATGTTACTCTAGTTGATTTTGCATAGTATTGATAGTCATATAAAAATCATATGCGCATTTATTTCCAATCAACATAGGGTAATATGTTGATATATTCATATTGATGACTTAAATGTCACATTTTAATGTCAGTTTTATGACTTTGATCTCAATGTCTTCTAATCAACCAATGGGATTAACTCTTCCATAGTCTTCTAAGCTTAGAGTTATTGGGTTGTAACTTATAACTAACTATCCAATAGCTTCTCATGTAGACATGGAAATCATATTAACTATACTTCAAAAATCAAAGACATCATTTGGAATTTCATATCCCACAACTTTAATGTTGATTCATGCATTTTCATCCCATGGCTTCTTTTTTTTGACATACCAAATAAGTTTTTCTATCTTCAATTGCCCTCACTATGCACATTCCAGTAGATTATGTATCAAGTTTGTGATGTTTTGAGAGATGTCTTCATTACACAATATGCTTAAAAGATTTAGTAAATCTATTATCATAATAATAACTCCATCCTAAGGTATAATGTGCATAATTTGATCATACATTTGGGTATCTATTATTGTAGCATCTCCTTTAGTAGTTTCTTGATGTTGAATGTTTTTTAACATTTGCACAACTTAATATATAAGCCCCTTTTATATAACTAGGCGTAAGTATTTGTCCTATTTTGAATTCCACATTACCTAAACCTAAGGCATTTTGAGAGGAGATAATCCTCTCTCTACATGTTAGTGTCTTGTAACAACATTCATGAATGCATCCTCCTTAGGTTAAGCATTCACCATATTAACATTCCTAACAACCTTGTCCTTTATTTGCTTTTTCAAGATAGGATAGTATTTTGTCTCATGCTAGTAATATACTCTATAGTATGTGAAGTAAGATTATGTTTGGGGATTCAAATGGAAATTATGTTGCACATGATTATAATCTCCACACAAATAACTTTGCAAAGGAAGGTGTTGATAATTACTTCCTCTACCATCTTGGTAACCTCCTCTGTATCCACCCCTAGATCCTCCTTTGTTTTAATGATGACCTCCTCTATATCCTCCTTGTTATTATGCTATATTCCAATGTTGATGTTGCTTGGTATTATCTCCAATTCTAAATTGTTATTGTTCAACTGGTGGGGTTCATGTAGTTTACTACTACTGCATCATTGCTAGACTCTAGGGTGTTATATAATGGTATTGTGAAGATGGTGGTCTATAAATAATTAAAGGAGGAGTATAATTAGCTAGACCTTGAGGCTAGTACTAAGGTAAACTAAGAATCCATTATAGACTAGCTTGGGTCTCACAACCTTTATTGACCTCTGGGCCTAGAATCATCTATTTTGTTGAGGACACTTGCTACATAATGATGATGAATACATTTTTGGTGATGTATTATTTACCCTCATATAAATCCATAAAATTAATTTCATCATGATTATGTAACTTAAAAAAGCTACAATATAAACTCTATGGGTTCTTGACATAATATTATAGGATATAACACTACATTGTTGTGCGCCCTACTACTTGACAGATTTCATAGAACTCTATCTTGATCTTAGAATAATCATTCTTGTGATGCCCTTTTCCACACTCTGTGCACCATAATTTTAGCTTAGGTTTATCTACCTCATGATATTACTCCATCCTATTCATAAAATATTTTAATATATTTTCAATCTTAGAACTTATGATGGGAGCTTCTCCATAGTCTTCAATTTGATCCACTCATAGGGTAGAAGCCCTAAAATCTACTTTAATAGTAAATTGAGTCTACACTATAAAAAATATAATTTTAGAATGTAATCCTTCAACAAACCATGCATATTTATCTTTGTATACTAAGGTAAACTCCACCTTGTTCATAACATTAGATAACCTATGATAATAGTCATAAATTGATTCTTTCAACTTCTTCCTTATCTTCTTCAAGTCTTGAATAATTTGACTGGTATATTTAGTTATCTTGAACTCTATGATACACCATTACTTAAGCTATTATAGACTTGCCTATGAAATTTATCTATGATTTATATAAGTTCAAGTTTTCTTCCATCTAATTCCCCTATTAACTTACACTTCTTGATAGCTTCATCAGTAATGCCCTTAGCTTGCCATCTCATTTCATAAGTTATTAAGTACTATTAAGGGTCCATAAAACCATCATATGTTACTCAATTTATAAATGCTCCTATAAGACCCATTATATAAATTGGTCTCAAGGGGATTTGATGTGTAGTTTGTTAAAAGAAGAGGCTACATTCTATGCGATCTTGATTGTGTACCACAAAAAAAAATTTGTGTATTAGGACAGTCAACCTATGCAATCTATTTTTCTATGTTTCCTTATTTTCTCTACTTGGTTTCAACAAAACCTATAGCCTTCAAATCCTTTCAAATTGATGTTATTTCAAATTTAGTACCCAAACAATACACTTCTAAAAATTAACCTTCCCAACTACTATCTTCCTATTTGCATAGTTGAAAACTTCTACTAGAATATAATAAATTGGGCTATGGGGATGTGTGCTCTTCTAGTGAATGATTCTTTCCTACAAATTTTTATTCTTCTCTGATTGAACATTTTATTACACTATGATTTTTTTTATTATTTACCTAATTCTTCATGTCCTCCTTTTGATAATACCCATTCTTTTAACTACATACTACATTTATCATCTAATTGCTTTACTTCTACACTATTCTCACCTTCTTCTTCAAACATCTCATCTTCCTCTTATTCTTTGTCACTCTTTTATTTATATTAGAATTCATCATCTTATTTTCTCATCCTTCATTTTTCATCTCTTTCATATCTCTCACCATGTATTCTCACTCATTCATCATTTATTTTATTGCTACTCTTAACTCTACTCATAGTTACTTGAGTGTTCTTCTATTTACTCCATCTAATCTATTATCATAGATCATGTTTTGAATCTAGACTTTTATTTTGACTCTTCTTCCCTCATGTCTCCATTCTAGATTTAGGTTCAAGCCTTATCTACTCATCTAATCATTATTCATTATCATGTCACACACACCGCTGTTAGGGTGTGGAGCTAAAAGCTTCACTGTATGCAAACATGGAGGAGGTTGCTGAGTTCTAGGGACACCGGCATCGGTCAGGCCAACCGACGTCGGTCATGGGTGAATAGAAGGGAAACTGACATTGGCAGGAGTCAGCTGACATCGGTCACCTCCAGTCAGATAGGGACCGACATCAGTCACCTGTGTGGTTCTAGAACTACTTGTTGATAGATAGTTAGTTTGCTTAAACCGATTGTTTGCATGTTAAAGACTAATTCAAGTCTTGAGCCACTTGTCTAATTATTGTATGCATGAGATATATATAATAGACTCATGGGATATATTGTAAAGTGTAGAACTACAAGAGTTATTCCATTGGTGGAATCATAGGGGTTCTTCTAGGTATGTAAGATTAGGTTTGCTCTGCAGGTTGTTGCAAGATCAAGGAGGAGATCTACATGGGTAAGTAAGATCGATTGATCTGCAGGGGTGTGTGTGTGCGAGGTCAAAGGTAGATCTGTGGGGTAGCAAGATCAAGGTGATAGAAACACATCAAAGAGCAAGATCAAGGGAGATCTACTTGGAGTACCAGTTCATACTTGGTTGTACTGGCAGTATTGTACTGACTGGTTGAGGTGAACAACAGCTCTGTGTTATCCATTTGTTGTGACCTATATTGAGAGAAGATAACTCTTGAGGGAAGATTACTGGTATGCCCATGAAGTGGATGAAAGAGTGTGACCTCTTTGTTGTAATTTCCTTCTAAAATGAGTTGAATACAATTGTGTGTTGCCTCTCATATTCTGTGTTATTTTTGATTTCTAGTTACTTGTTACTTCTGGTTAATTCCACATATTTAGTTGCTTGTACATGGTAATCAATGGTGCTCTTAGGTCCTATCAATTGGTATCAGAGCTAAGGGTGTAGGGAGTAGGGTTGTGTTTGATTACAGGTCACTCTCAGGGGTTTCTAATTGAGTGGGAGTATAATAATGGCAAAAGAAAGTACACTAAGAATGGAGGAATTGAAAAGCACGAATGGTCAATTACGATGTTATGGAAAGAAAGAGTAGGAAAAGAAATATTGTTGGTTGGTAGAAGATCAACATGAAGGAACTGAAGAAGTAGATGTTGTAGGTGTTATTGCACAAGATGCTTTGGGATGTTCCTTGGATAAAGTAGAATAGAAGGAAATATAACAAAGAAGATGCCACAGTCTTCTTCCTTACACACCTCTAGGGCTCCCACACCTCTAGGGCATAAATAGTAAATCTCTTCAAGAGCTCACTCTCTCTCTTACGGTCCCAACAAGCAACTCACACAACACCTCCAACCAATTAGTATCACTACTGCCAGTACATCGAGTATACACACATACTCAACCAAGTACACAACGCCCTCCAAGTAGATCTCCCATGAACTTGCAACAACCTGCAACTCAAATGATCTTAATTTGGAAGGATCTACCTTGCCTTCCTCTTTACTCTCCAATTGAGTACACACCGTACTCTAAGTAGATCCTACCTGATCTTGCTACCTATTGTGTTGCTGATCTCCCTAATCCTAATGCCACCTACAACTCAATTTGGTCTTATACATCTATCGACCAACCTAGTTTTGTACACCTACAAACCTAGATCTTGCACACATAAAAACCTACAAATCAATGATCTTACTTACCATGCAGATCTCCAAACTTGGCCTTGCACATCTGATGACCGAGATCATACATACATGAAGAATCCTTCTAATTCTCCAAATCAACACCCACACTTGGTACTGTGGCACTAGGAGGAACACACCTTGCTCTCTTCACTCTGAAGGAGCTAATTTTTGCTCTCTTACTCTCTAACACACTTTTACAATACAACCCATGAGTCTATTATATAGATTCCATGCAAACAATAATTAGACATCTAATTACAATAATTAGATCCATAGCTTCAAGTCTAAAATTGGCCTTTAACATGCAAAAAACTAGTTCATTAACTAAATATTCATGAACTAGCAGTTTTGGAACCACAAAGGCGACTGATGTCGGTCCCTGTCTGCCTAGAGGTGACCGACGTCAGCTGACTCATGACCGACATCATTTTATCTGCTCACTAGATATGACTGACATCAGTTGATCAGATCGATGTCAATTGCTCTATAACTTAGCAACCTCTCAGCAACCTCCTTCCTTGTTTGGATCAATGAAGCTTTTAGCTCCACAACCTAACAATCTCCCACTTGGAGATAAATAACTACACTGTACCTATACTTGTACACCGTCTAATTTGTTTCCTGGCTTGTATCCCTCTTCAAGATTAATCCTGAAGACCAACCACCAAAAAACCTATGGTACACCTCTTATCATCCAAGTAACCTACCACATCCGCATCTACAAACCCATGTAGAAAAGAACTTGACCCTGCGTCGCATGTCGACCTGCTACTGGTCCCTCTCAGATACCTAAGAATCCACTGAACTGCCCTCTAGTGCTTCTTTCCTAGATTAGCTCCAAATGTTTTGACAGCTCCCACTATATGGGAAAACTCAGGTCCAGTATGCATGTACTTAACCTCATCATGTGAATTAGGACACTGTTCATAAAACTGTCTAACCCATTGACGTGCTAACTGGCTTCACACAATCATCTGGAGACAAAATCAACCTATGATATTCCATGTCTCTAGAACACACTTATGCCAAAGAATTTTTCTCCTTCAAATTCTTCAGGACACACCTCTGAACTAACTTTACCTATAGCTTAGAAAAACCCTATATGTGTAACCTTGCATACAAGTAAACACAAAACATACAATAATAGGATGATGTTGTAATCATCACCCACTTGGTAAAGAAATCACAGTGATTACACTAACATTGACTAAAGCCATGCTTTGTCATCCACCTATCAAACCTGTACCACTATCCTGGAGCTTCCATAAGACCATATGACCTTGCCTTCCATCTCACGTATCCATTCTCTCTTTTCTTTAACTAAGGTATCCATTCATCTTTTAGTGCTTTCATATCGGCTGGCAACCCTACCAAATCTCCTGTTTGGTTTTGCATTTTATTCATGTCATGCTCCCATTGTTTCCTGGATCCTTCCTACTCTGCAGTGAGCAATGAGTATAAAGAAGAGGAACAATGAATTTGAGGCTTACTTACCCTTTTAGTCCTCCATATGGGCATTTGAGACTCCTTGATAGATTGATGTCCACCCAAAATCTATCTCAGTGACTGACCTTGGTCACCACACAATCTGCATCCAACCAATGCTGATTCCATGTGACTGTCCTTTTTGTCGGTGCCAATTTTATTACTGACATCAGTCTTACCTAGTCACCGACATCAATTCCCTGACTGACACCGGTAGCCACCCTACCTGACACCACCAAGTTTGGTTTGCACATGACTAACATCAACATCTATCTGTTTGACACTGGTTCCTCTTGACCGATGTCGGTAATTATGTTCACCTGTGAGTGATGACTTTTTACCTATGAGCTCTCTTTGGATCAAAACCCTATCCAAACTACTCTGCGTAGAGTTACTCAAACTTCTCCATTGATCTCTATCCGTCATCTCCTCCATGAACACCAAGGCTTTCCAGTTCTTAAGTCTGTCAAACACATCTGTCTTCTGCTTAAGAACATGCATCTCCTTCTTGCTCTTATAACCAAGCCCACAAAGCCATGTCTTCACAACAGAAAAAGAATCAGTAATATAAGTAGATAGATAAAGGATACCTACTTTCTTACCACCTGCTAATTCAAGTGCATCCACTATGAGAGTTCCTATGCATCTCTCATCACCCAACTTTCCTAAAGCAATTAGCCGCATCTTTAGAACTGGGACCTGCATGACATCCTTCAACACCCATGTGTTGGCCACCTGCAATTTCAGATTCACTTCCCCTTTGCCAATACTTTGAAAAGGCACACCAACCCCTAAATAAATCTTTCCAAAGTATCCAAGGACCTTAACATGGAAAAATACTCTATTTTGGGCTGCATGGAAAGAGGCAACAAAATCTATAAAACAAGATTCTACTTTATCCAAGGAACATCCTAGAGCATCCTATGCAACAACACCTGTAACATCTGCTTCTTCAGTTCCTTCATGCTAATCTTCTACCAACCAACAATATTTCTTTTCCTACTCTTTCTTTCCATAACACTGTAATTGACCATTCGTGCTTTTCAATTCCTCCATTCTTAGTGTACTTTCTTCTACCATTGCTATACTCCCACTCAATTACAAACCCATGAGAGTGGCCTATAATCAAACACAAACCTGCTCCCTGCACCCTTAGCTCTGATACCAATTGATAGGACCTAGGAGCACCATTGATTACCATGTACAAGCAACTAAATATGCGGAATTAACCAGAAGTAACAAGTAACTAGAAATCAAAAATAACACATAATATGAGAGGCAACACACAATTATATTCAACTCATTCCAAAAGGAAATTACAACAAAGAGATCACACTCTTTCATCCACTTTATGGGCATACCAATAATCTTCCCTCAAGAGTTATCTTCTCTCAATACAGGTCACAACAAACGGCTAACACAGAGCCATTGTTCACCTCAATCAGTTAGTACAATACTACCAGTACAATCTAAGTACGAACTGGTACTCCAAGTAGATCTCCCCTAATCTTGCTCCTTGATGTGTTGCTATCACCTTGATCTTGCTACCACCTACAGATCAATCTAGTCTTTCACACCTGTCGACCAACCTAGTTTTTCACACATGTAAACCTAGATCTTGCACACACAAACACCTGCAAATCAATGATCTTACTTACCATGCATATCTCCAAACCTAGCCTTGCACACCTGCTGACTGAGATCATACATACATGAAGAATCCTTATGATTCTCCAAACCAACACCCACACTTGGCACTATGGCACTAGGAGGAACACACCTTGCTCTCTTCACTCTAAAGGAGCTAATTTTTACTCTCTTACCCTCTAGCACACTTTTACAATACAACCCATGAGTCTATTATATAGATCCCATGCAAACAATAATTAGACATCTAATTAAAATAATTAGATCCATAGGTTCAAGTCTAAAATTGGCCTATAACATGCAAACAACTGGTTTGTTAACTAACTATTCGTGAACTAGCAGTTCTGGAACCGCACAGGCGACTAACATCGGTCCCTTTCTACCTGGAGGTGACCAATGTCAGCTGACTTATGACCGAGGTTAGATTTCTCTGCTCACTGGATATGATCATTGTCGGTTGATTAGACCGATGTCAGTTGCTCTGCAACTTAGCAACCTCTCAGCAACCTCCTTCCCTGTTTGCATCAGTGAAGCTTTTAGCTCCACAACCTAACAATTGCCATACACCCAAAGTGATTAATACATATTGGTTAGAGTAGGCACCATGGCCTTGTCCAAAACCAACAACTTCAAAAGGTTAGGTAGTCATTAAAAAAACTTCCCTCAAATTCATCTGATGAATAAGTCCTTCAAAATTTTAAAAGCTATGTATCCTGGTACTATATACTCAATTATATATTTATATACTATAGTATCATCCCAATGATCTATTGATCTTGTTTAATTAGTTTCCAATTTTTGCAATTGGTTTATCTTTTCTTCAGTCTAAATTATAGTTTTTTCCATTCTTGGGTTAAAATAATAATACTCCAATCATGCCAAATAGTTAGCTAGAGATTTAGGAAATTCACAAAGAATATTTTGTAAATCTCTCATATAATATGTTATCTAATAATTTCCTATATGGTAAGACTAGTCATTTTTTATTCTTCTTTTGTAAAATTACATATTCTTTGGTCTAACCATGTATCAATATCTCTCTATCTTGGTAACCATCTTAGCATAATTTAATCTAGAATGAGTGTTCCATGCTCACCACAACATTTTTAGTAGAGGTTCTTAAAGCATTAAAACATGCTAAGGATGAGGATAGCTAGAATATACTTTAGAGTATAGGCTAGTGTATCATATTCATATAAGGGTTTGGATAACAGAAATATAACAAGTGTGAATTATTATGAGTTAAGTAGGAAGTAAGAAAAACTAGTGATTCATTAACATAAATAGAGTATTAAAATTAAATTAGATAGAAAGTAGTTAAATATTATACATGAGAATGAACACAAGGAATAAAGAAAGAAATCATATAGGTAACCATAACAAGATAAGTCTCTGTTGATCTCTTCAAAAGTGGAACTCTATTCTTCTTACAATAAAAATTATATATAGAGGTTTCAAGTCAATTATTTTTCATCTTCTTCTCGTACTTGGCTCTAAAAGTGGAGTCTATTGATATTCTAACCTATTACAAGTTATGGAGATAGGACAAAATAGACTTATACACAATAAAATGAGTATATAACACACAAATATTAAGTAAATACATTGATTATATTTATAATCCAAATTATTCTAAAAATAATCATGGAGGCCCAAGGAATTATGATATGTTAGGGAAGGACCCTAACATGCTTCTAGTGGAATTTTTCTGAGATTTCAATGTCAAGATTGTATGAATAATCCTTAATATTCAAAACTACCTAAAACCATCCAAAACCCTTATTCATGACCTGATGGGAAAAAATATAAAGAAGATGCATCCAAATGAGTTAGTTTGGTCTAGGAAATGTTTTTTAATTGTATCTAACTTCCTCAGGCTCCTTCTCATTAGATTCGTTTGTACCCTATTTATGTGGACATGTAAAAAAATAGGGTTTCTTGATAGATTTTGATGGTTTTACAAGTATAGGGGAGTATTGAAGGATGATGGACATTGAGGAAGGTCAATATTGACTTTTAATAACTCTAAATGATCATTTATCATATAAATTTGGCATGGAAACACTTCTATAAGCTCCTTCACTTCAAGCAATCTATGGAAGACAATGAGAATAAAAGGTGATCATCAAGGGAGAAAGTGATATGTCTAATTTGGAAGAATTTTAAGGTTAGATTCATGACTTAGAATGGAATGTGACTATTGATAGGTGTTAGATCACCCCTTTGATGTATTGTATTTAGAAACTAAAGGCTATTTTGGTGCCAAATATGAAGACAGACCTTTAGAGCTAGTGATGATGACTATATATGATGAGAACACTTGTCGATAAGAAGATCAATGGTTAAGGACACATATAGTGAAATTTTAAGATTTTTTATAAGATCCCATCATAGTGAATATGTGCCAATTATTCCTATTCTACTTTTGAGAGCTCAAGTGAGGCCTAATGATGAAGGTAGTTTTCAAGAAGGTATCTGAAGGGTCCTATGCCAGTTTTGAAGAGTTTTCATGCTTTGGAGAAACATTTATCCAAAAATAAATTTCATGGTATATTTAATACTCCATTATTATAAAAAATAATTTATTTTCATGTCTTAACAAGTGGCATTGTGACCCTCGAGCTCTACTTCTCTCTTTCTCCTCTCACACATTCTATAAATGCTAGCAATTTTGGATCTTGTATTCTAATTTTGCACCTAGGATGTCAAAATCCTAGTATTTTTATGTTGTATTTTGCCTTTAAATAATAAATTAAATATATTTTTGAGTTCACAAGCATATTTTTTAAGTCTTTGAATTTATGTATGGTGAGGTGTAGTGATAAGCTTCTATCCTTGCTTCTCTTTATGCTTTCATGTTTGGTATAAGAAGTTCTCATTCTAACAGGTCATATGGAGTGTATCTAGTGTGTTTTTACTCCCTTAAAAGTGTACAATTATCCTTAGTGTCTAAATATAACCTTTTTTCCACTTACCTTGATTAGTCTCATGCATATCACCTCCATATTTGAAATACTAATGTAAGAGTACTCTAAGACTTTGAAGCTAGTGTTGTAGGTATTTTCTCTTAGTGAAAGAGTATGATGATATTGTGTAGATATTTATGGTGTATCAACCCCTTAGAATAATTTAATTCCATGCATATTTCTACCTCTTTTCATCCAAGTAATCAGTTAGTTTAGGTGATAAGTACTTAAAGGTCAATCTAGGGAGTTAGACCTGAAACCTAGAGGTCTACCTCTACTATAGGCAACCCATAGGTGTAGAGGTATTCAAATGTTTCCAAAATATTAGAGTATACTTCAAAAACCTCCTCTAGGGTGCAATATTTGGTGATAATAGGAAGCCGATGAAGTGTTTCATAAGTTGTTTCTACATTTGTTTGCTTATTATTTTTTTATATATTAAGTTTATTTATACTAAACACTATTTTATTTTAGAACTTTTATTATAATAAGTGTCATTAGTATGATGACCAAATTTAGGAAGAATGATGTTACATATCTATTCTCATGTAGATTCATTAGTATGTTAATTTCTATGTTTTATGGTTAATGATTGGTTAAATTATTACGTAAAGTGGCTATATTAGTAATATGCTGATTTGTGGAAAATTATATATTATTTATGATCATGATCGATAACTTGTTATCTATTCATATTTTGTTATAGTATATTATGATCATGATTATTTAGTTTTCTTAATTATATTAGTTTAATATGGATTATTTAATGATATGGTCTAACTAATTTTTATTTCAATAATTTGGATCAATAATAAAGTCCATCATCTTGACTATTACTAAGGGAGGATATCATTAGAGAGGATGGTGAAAAGAATGAGAGTAATATCATTCCAAATCATAAATCTAAAACATTGACAAAAATAACATCCCAATAATCTTACAAAAGATGAAGGTAAATCATATATTATCTAGAATAAAACATGCTTATTACAATAGAGAGGTCTTGCATAAATAGACAAGGAATTAAAATAAGTAAGCCTAACTAACTAATGTGTGATAAATACACAAAGGACAAAACTAGGAAAAAGATAAAAAAATATCTATAAAACCTAGTAAGAATGAGAATATACACTAACACATCCCCCTTGAGTAAAGTTGGGGAATAAAAATAGCCAAAAATAAAGTGTCATATCCACAATATGAGTCCCAATAACAAGACCTAATCATGCATTCATTTATTATATAACCATGAAATGAATAAGGAAGATGTCCTCACAAACACCCCCCAAGGATAACTTATGAAACCTAAAGCATGCCACATAAATCAAGGAAATGAGGTTATGGAAAATGCTTCATGAAGATGTTAACAACCTGATGCAAATTTGAAATGTACTCCAAGAAAATAACTCCATCCTAAATGTGTTTTCTAATGAAGTAAATGTGTATCTCAATGTGTCTAGTCTATTAGTGCTCAATTAGGTTACAGTATATGCAAATTACACTTTAGTTGTCACAACAAAGTATAGTAGGTGAATATTGGATGAAGCTAAATTATATCAATAACTAATGAAGCCAAAGAGCTTGGTGACTCACTACGACTGATGCCCTATACTCAACCTCTGTAGATGAAAGTGTAATATGCTAATGCTTCATGCATGCCCAATCAACCCGAGAAAAACTAAGATAAAATATATAGATATAAGTGGAATGACTATCATCAAGAGAACCTACCTAGTTTGAATCAATATAACCAACCAATTTATTATAACCCCTGGTGTAGTACAAACTAAAATGGGTAGTGCATTGTAGATATTGTAAAATCCTCTTGGAAACCTACTAATGAATTTTATGAGGATCATGTGAAAACCTAGATACAATCTTAATTACAAATTAAATATTAAGGTAAATATGGGTAAAATACATAAGACTCCCAACCATCTACCTATACAATGTAGGATAAAAAATAGAAGTATAGGTGGTAGTTAGAGTGACTCAAAATTAGAAAGGAGAGGGACTTGGCTTGAAATTAGCCATGCCAAAACACTGAAGAATATCAAGGGTGTGCTTATGATGACTCAAATGAATCCTTTAATCTAACTAAGAAATATAAACCAAGGAAAAAGTACAAAAGACCAATATTTATAATATCAAACTGCACTAAAAGAGCCTATTGAATAGCCTAAACATGAGAAGAGGAACTACTTGTGAGAAGTAGATTCTCAAAATACAAGACCAATATAATAATACACTCTCCAACATGTGGATATATATTATGGGATCTGAGTAGTAGTAAACAAAGCCAATAGAGAGAATAAAAGAATATATCTTGTCATACTAGGCTTGAGGGGCCTATTTGATATTATAAAAAGACCATTAAAGTCAACAAACAATAAGAGAATCATGAAAAAACACAACAAGATACTCCATGTATATTTCCTCTTGAAAACATCCATGCAATAAGGCACTCTTAAAGTCCATATGGTACACTAGATAACCCTATGATGCATCAAGATGATATACAAGGTGCACATAATCCATTTTGGCAATAGGTGAAAAAGTATAAGAGTAATCAATACCTTTGACTTGTTAGCAACCCTTTGAAATAAGATGCACCTTATAATTTTTAATTAACCCATCAACTACATACTTGGTGTGATATATCCATTTGTAACTAACCAACTATTTTCCATTAATAAGAGAGACCAAATCCCAAGTATGATTCTTTATCAAAGAAGAATACTCATCTATCATCACATCATCCCACTCCTGTATCCCATGAGCCTATGAAAAAGACTATGGATGCCTTGAGAATGCTTGACACAAAAGTCCAACACATGTGAAATGTGCACTATGATGTTTAGTGGTTAGAATATCCTGTATAAAATATGTCACCTCAGAAACTATAGTATAATCCCACATAGGCATGGTGATAACATCAGTGGGAATATGATAATCAACATCCATAACCTCCTTATGGGCCTCATAAAATGGTTCCTAAAATAATGAATCCTCAAGAGGAGTTGAGGAATCATAAAAATAAGAATAAGAAGGCATGGAAGAAGAATCATGATAAGTGAATAAATCATTAAAATGAACATGTATTCCAAAAAAAACATCATGTGCTTTAGGATCCAAAAGATGATAAGCTCTCATGTCCTCACAATACCCTACAAAGATCAAGGGTTTTCTCTTCTTATCCAAGGCTTTCCTTTTCTTCTTTGGTATAAAATCCCAAGCATGGCTCCTAAAAACTCTAAAATATGAGAAATTAGGCTTTGTTCAAAATCAAGCCTCCTCTCAAGTCAAATGCTAAACTGCTCAATTTGGTATGTAATTATAAATTTAATTCACATAATTAACTATTTATGCCAAATATATAGTATGTAAATCCCATGAATGAATCATGTATTTATCCATCTCCTTAAAAGTTTGCTTCTTCCATTTTGCTAAGCCATTATGTTGAACAAAATGATGGTGACTAATACCATGAGCTACCAAAAAATTAGAGAACTCTCTACTGAAGTAATCCCTATCCATTATTACTATGAAGCTTCTTGATGTAATTATAAGACTATTTCTTGACCAAAGCCTTAAAGATTTTTAAGTGTGAGAAAACATATCTTGTAATTGAGAAAATAAACCCAAGTACACCTTGAAAAATTATCAATAAAATTAAATTCATACTTAGATCCATTGAAATAAGGAGTAAGAAAGATCATAAAATCACTGTGCACAACCTCAAGTGGTGAAAAATCTCTCTTGGACATACCCTTAGGAAATGGATCTTGGTGTTGTTTCCCTAATGCACAACTAGGGAAAATTACATCAAGACATGAAACTGTAGAAAGACCATCAACCATATCTGAGTGCTCAATTCCTTCAAATATGTATAATTAAGATGTCTAAATCTCTCATGCCAAAGCTTACTCTTAGAATTTATATGAGAAACCAAACATGTCCCTATAGGAGGAGTATCATCAAAACCCTCAAATTAATAGAGTCAAAAACGATGATCAACAACACCCTATGAAATAAGTGTATGAGGCTCTATAAATACTCAAACTTCAACCCATTATGGTGTGAAAGTCATTATCTTACCTTGACTAAAATGACAAATTTGATAAATATTTTTTTTTTGTAGTGATGTCAAGTTCATATAGTGCATCATTGATGAGGCCACCATCAAGTTGTATATCACCCTTTAACTTAACAAAAATAAAGTAAGAATCTCCAACCTGAATGTTGGAAGTAAAACTCAAATCAAGTGATACAAAATACTCCTTAGAAGAAGTCATGTGGTGAGAAGCACCAAATTCTATGACCCAACCATCTAAAATAGGTAATTGAGATCCATCGATAATCTTAAGTGATTTGACATGTTTATTGGGTAGAGTGTAAATATAAATCACATGTTTTATTACTACATCCTCTAAGGATTGAATTCTCTTAAAACACCTAGATTCTCCATGACCAGTCTCCCCATAAAAGGAGCATGAAAGGCTAGACTCATTCTTGGATTTGGAAGATGATTTAGGTTTAGAGTTATTAGTTTTAGGTGAACTTTGAGATGGAGGATGAGTGTTATATGATTTACTCTTTGATTTTACCTTGATCTTAAGATTAGATTCTACTAATACTTTTTAAGAGGTGGAAAACTCAAGATGAGATAATTTGGATTCTTTCCTAGTAATTCTTTCACAAAATAACTCTAAATTAGGCATTTTGAATGTGGCACCTAAGGAATCCATGCTAAAGAAAAAGATAGAAAAAAATATTTGGAATGGGCCTTTAAACTTGGATAGAATCAAGTACACACATTATTCATCTTTATTATCTATTCCACTCCCCTTCAATTATGCCAAAAAGTGTTTAAACTTAGTGAGATAGTCTATAATAGAGAGAAAATCTTCAAGATTAAGAGAAGTAACGTCGACTTCAAGATGCATGGATCTCAAATGATCTAATTTCTCAAATAAACCATTTAGTTTAGCCCATATATTTAATGGAGAGTCACACATATATAAATAAAATAAAAAACTATCACTCACATAAGCCTGTATCAAACCCATACACTCATCAAATTTGCATTGGTTCTAAATTTTTTCATATTCTCTATTGAACTATGGTTGAAATTCATTCATTAAGTACCGTAATCCTTTATGTTTAATGATTGTTTCCATTTTAAGTCTTCATGTATGGTAATTATGTATAGTTAAAGGCTGGCATTGATCTAAACCAAAAGTAGAAGACATGATAGTGAAATCACCAAAGACAAAATAATGAAAAAGGGTGCACAAATTGGAAATGAGACGAACCCCAAAAGATTTATGTTGAGCCCCCCACCAAATTTGGTAACTTTATAAAAGTAGTGTGTTTTTACAAGTAGATGACACCAATGGATATAGAATTGAAGAGCATTTAATTTTGAAAAATATGTAACTCAATTTTGAGCTACAATTCAAAAGTTATAAGCTTTATAAATTCCCATAAATGGGTCAAAATTAATAACAATTTCACTACAAGATGATTTTTGTTACCAAAATAGTAGTGAATCTAGAATTCCAAGCACTGATTTGAAATAAAAATTCACCTCAGATGTAGCAAATCCGACAAAAGTGAAAAAATAATTTGTCGATGATCCTTATGTGCTTGCAAGTAAAAAATACTTCTTCTTAAGGTAAAAATATAGCTATTAAAAACAAATAATGAATAAAACAATTGTGTTAAGAGGATAAAAAATTGGATTATAATTTTCTATCACCTAAAAAGTGTTTGAGCCCTAAGTAGGCATTGCTAAGGAATCTCTCATTCTGATCATAAAGATGGGTTACCACCAAGGAAGAAGAACATTTATTGGACACCGCAATCAAGGATCAAAACACAATTCTAATTGATGGAATAGGTCTATAAAGGAAGCTCGGTGCTAATAAATATAATTGCATACGTATGATGTTATACTTCCCACTCAAACCTCCATGTAGACCTCCATGCAGGCCATGTTGACAAGAGGTTTAGAGGGGCTGTGTGAAATGGCTATTGCTTAGAGGTAATTCTTGATTCTTCCATGAGGAACTAGATGCATAAAAGGAATCAGGTTTGTTAAATCACCATAAAGGGTTGATGTAGACATCCCAAAACATAGACCTCTAATTTTCTCTACCAAATCCTCCTCTTCCAATGTAGACCACCAGACCAATGCATTGCCATAGCTCTACAAAAAATAATGTCTTTAGAATGTCACACTATAACCAAATTACCCAAGTTAAAGAGTAGTAGGTTTCTATTAAATAGACATTGCCTAATTATAAAAACACAAATTTGTTAATTAAAAATGACAAATTTAGTAGCACCAAAGTATATAAACTAATGCCAAAGTAGAATGGTAAAATAGTAGATGGAATAATGCTAAGGTCAATACAATGATAGGCTATGGTAATAAAAAATAGAACTGTGTCTTCCTTGATGCTTGATCAATAAACTAAAATGGTTTTGTATAAAAAGAGAGGTTATTCAAACTACATATCAACTTATCAATGAATGGTTGCAACTCTTTGAATCTCTAATACTATAAAATGAATGAGAGCAATATCATTCCAAACTAGAAATTTGAAGCATTGATAGTAAGAACATCAAAATAATCTTACAAAAGATGAAATGCAAAGATGAAGGAAAATAGTATACTATCTAGAATAAAATATGCTTATTACAATAGAGAGGCCTTACATAAATAACCAAGTAAATATAAGAATCAAGCCTAACTAACCAATGTGGGATAAATCTTCAATGGACAAAACTAGGAAAAAGATAAAAAACTATCAATAGAACCTAGAAAACATGAAAATATACTCTAATAGATGGAGAAGATGGAGATGAGTGGGATATGAGAGAATGCATTTGAAACCCCACACAACCCAGTTATTTAGAATTTTGTGTGTGTGTTTGTTTTTTGGTTAATATTTATTAGTTTAATCCTTACATGAAGTTTTTAGGATGTGCTTGCATATTTTTAACCTCTTGTTGGGTTAAAATTTACATATTTAATTGTAGTAACTTTTGCATTGATGTCCTTTTATGATATTATTAATGTGTGAAGTCAAATATTAAACTATGTGGTACAATTGTCTCTTCTTGAGTTGGGATTATATGGTTGTCTTATTTTGTTGCCTTGACACTGATTTAAAACATGAAACTAGTATTACTGGTTTGAATACCATAGATGACATGTTTGATGTTTAGATGGATTACATATTTTAAATATTTGATATTTTTAGCATTGGATGTTTTGATCATAGATGATAAATGTGTAACACATACATGCACGGACACACACACACACACACACACACACACACACACACACACACACACACACACACACACACACACACACACACACACACACGCACACACACACACACACATGCACACGCACACACGCGCACGCACACACACACACACACACACACACACACACACACACACACACACACACACACACACACACACACACACACACACACACACACACACACACACACCCACACACACACACACCCACACTTAATATTTATTTAAAATGGTTAATTAATTAAATTAAGGTATATTTATTTATAAGGAGGTTGATAGCTAACTTTAAACCATGTTTGAGTCAATAAGGTTATAGTTCTTGAAACAAGACATGATTATTTGGAGGTTAAATGCAATTATTTTAATCATGTTTTTAATATGATTATGTAAATAGGAATATACTTAGAATCTAGGGCTTCAAATTTATGGGTAACTAGACATTTCCAAGTCATTATTTAGAATAAAAATGGAGACTTTATCTAGCTACATGTTTTAGATATGGTTACATTTGGTTTGTTAAGGATCTAGACTATTCATGAGTTATGGCCAACCACCATGATAAAATTTTGGAAAATAATTATAAAATTGGAGATTCATTTTGAAGATTAGTTTTGTGGGATTCTTTTGAGGGTTTTGGCATTCATATTATGAGAAGATAGAGATATATGGAGTCAAAGGGTTTGGAGAATATGGAAGGTGGATGAGAAGAGTTTGGAAAAAAAAGTCTTTAGATTTTCACTACTTGGTCTACGTATTTAGGTAGTTTTTTTTGACATTATATTTCTATTTTTATCATTTTGAAGTGTTATATGAAATTCACTAATTTTTTCCATTGATTTGTTGAAATGGGTTCTTGAATATTTTTAAAGATATTTAAACAAAAGGGAATATATGTGGCTAACCTTGAGGGTGGGTATGACCCATCCATAGGGATGAATAGATATAAAATCTACCCTTTCATAAATGACTATGTATTCTATTATATTTGGAAAAAAGTATAGATGTAACTAGGGTTTGTATTTTGCTTAGTAAAAAGGAAATGTTGGGAGCTATGTTATGACTAGCTATAGAATTGGTTGATGATGTTTTTGTCTTGCTTGAATCCTTCATTCATACTTTGAAAAATTTGTTTTGATGTGATATTAAATGGATAAAATATATTTCCACCCCAACAAATCTCAGTTCATAAAAGCATATCTTTTGTACTCTTTTTATGTTAAAAAATGGGTTTCAGGGGTTTTGGGGAATGTTGTATTTGATTATGATTTTAATCAGTCTTTATTGAATTCTAAGTTATTTTCCAATTAAATTATAAGTGGGTCATTTTTAAATGACATTGGGAATGGGTTTAGCTCATCCACAGGGCCAAGTACAAATGAGCCCAAAAACACTACCATTTAATGGTTATACATGTTGAGTAGCCAAGAATAAAATATACAAAAGTTTTAAGGACTATATTGGATAAAAATTACTTTTTGATAAAATATTTATGAGCTATAAAGTTGTTTGGGTATGTTGATGGGTTATTGGGTTGGAGATTATAAATAAATTAGAGTTTTCAAAACCATTTTAGTTATTTGCATTTGCTAATGTGAATAGAAATTAAGTCAAAACTATTTGATTACATAGACCCCTATTTTTAAAAGAGTTAAGTGGATTGAACATTTTGGGTTATAGTTTGAATATTTTCATAATGATTATTTAACTACATTTTTGTCAAAATAAAATAAATTCTTGAATTAATATTTTCTGACTATCATAAATAGTTAGAGGATTGACTTAGTTAACATAAGTCGAGTCTGTAGCTATAGTAATGTAATTATGAGATTTTTGGTATTTGTGTTTGCAATTTGAAAATTAAATGGGAACATTAATTTTGTGATTGATGTCTTAAAGTATTTGAACATTTTTTTAAAAATATGTAGTTTAGAGTGAATTAGATATATGGTTTTTTAAACTCAAACTATGAATATATATATATATATGTATGTATGTATATATATACATTAGAGGGTCAATGGATTTATTTTTATAGGAACTATATATATATATATATATATATATATAGTTATTATATCTATTAGTTTGAAGTGATACAATATCTGAGGTTTTACTAGGGCTATATACTCATATTTTTGCACATAAATCTTGCCTGAAAAGAAATTTTTATTTGAAGTACTTTGTATAATGTTTGTATCATGGTATTATGGATGTATATATAGTTTGAGTACTTAAATAAAAAACATACAACTGGGAATTTATAACATAAAGGGAGTTTTTGATGCATAATAATTTATAAAGAATTCATAATATGACAATCGACTATTATATAGGAAACAAATAATTTTATATGTACTTGATTAGTATTTTTATGGATAATCTAAACTGAGATAAAAGTTAAATTTTTAAACATAAGACCATTATATAAATTGAGAAATAGTTGATTATTACTATTATTCATATGTTATGAGTAAATTAGTTATTTTGTTTTAAAAGACTATATTTTAAGTCAATTGACTGATTTATACCATTTAGTAGCATTTGATGAATTATATGATATTAAATGATTTCCTCATATTAATGTGTTGTGGCATTTTTATATGGAAATATATTATTTGAATATTTTGACTTAAGTACTATTTATGTATAAATTATTATTTTATTAATGACTCTAAGCAAGTAGGTGAGATGGACTTCATGTACATAGTGCCACTAATAGACAAATAAAAGATATCCAAATAAGGTGTGTGGGAATTTGATTGATCTTGAGATCTAGAAAACTATATTAAAACATTAGCCAAAGTAATATTTATGGTATGAACATTATAAAATCACCTATTTGATTTAATTTACATCTTTTACATGATATCATGTTAGAAAATATTTATTTATGATATGCTAAATGTGATAGTTATCTTACAACACACAGGTTTTAGTTTATGTTCCTAATTTTTGAACCATCACTATCTTTCCATTTGTGAAGGGAGGACCATTCCATTTTTGGGAGATTATGCAAGGGATAAATATTTCATGGTTTGTGTGGAAAATCAATTGATGATACTCTCCCTTCATTTCCAATAGTTAACCGATAGAGGCTTTACTCATGAACACTTTTGGAAAATAACTAATTCATTTAGACTCGTATGTTCTGTGGAACCTTAAAAATTTGTAATATGATATTTGCATATGTAATATTTTTACTATTTGATGTTAATTATATAAAAATAGTAATTGGTTATTTATATCTATACTTGTTATGATATATAAACCAATAATGTTTGATTTGTTAATTTTGGTAATTAATATTATTCTATGTTTTACTTGTGAAAGAAAATCAATATTTTTATGTAGTGATCATTAGCTAAATGAATCATATGATTAACATGATGGTTAATATAATATATTACATAAATTATGTATTTATTTAAAGATAATTATTACTTAGATTTAGTTAAGATAATTTGTTAATGAGTTAAAAAAACATAGTTATAGTTGAACCCTGACAGGGTGTAATCACCTAAAAGTGGTAATTGGATGCTAAGAGAGTCACTTGAGTTATCCTATTCTTAGATCAGCCCTAGACCTATATTAGATCCTTAAAAACACTTTTTAATTCATTGAGTAGATGATAGTCACCTAAAATTAGATTAAACATAGACCCAAAACTATCTTCTTAGATCCTAACTCAACTTGTTCAGTTGTCTACTAAGTGGACATTAGTGCCACATTTGGGACACTATAGACACATGTTACTAGTGTCCCCAAGTGGGAGCTACTTTCCTTAGCAATAAATATTTCTAATGGATAATTTTTCAAATGTTTCCCCTCTAAAGGTTGGTCTAAGCATACTTTCTTATCTGCATAAACTACAAATCTCTATAAATAAAGCCTGATTGACCTCTTTTAACTAGATGGAAAATAGATGTAAAAGCACATTCAAATCAAATAAAAGTTGAAGAAAATTAAGGTATTTGATCCCTATTATTCATTACTTCTACATATTACCATATATAATATCCCTAAGCCCATTTTTCAAATGTTTCAAATCTTAAGCACATTCAAGGCATCTAAGTCCACTCTCATTCTAGCATTCACTTGAACTTGCATCAAGCACTAGGTGGGAGAACTATATACACAATATTTTCAAAATTTATCAATTACTAATGATATTTATATTATAATAAACTATTGAGTCTCAATATCTCTATGTAAATGCCTTAAGGGGTGCACTAGGAAAGGGGTGGCTAGACCATTGGTGCTTTGCAGGATTATTGTCTCTTTTTATCACTTTCTATCTACACACTTGTCTCCTAAAAACCATTCCCTTAAGCTTTGCCTCATATTTTACACCCTCATCTAGTATTTTACCACATTCATTAGCCCTTTTCCTAATGTAAACCCCTTTTGGTAGTTTACATGACAACGTCAGCCACATTGACCTTGTATTATTATTTACAAAGCTTATTAGGAACTAGGTCAGCCCATGGCTGACCTAGTTCATGATATAGTTAATTTTTTCAATTAAAATAATAGGTTGAATGGGATGATATTTTCAGCCTAAACTTAAAAAAAGGTTTAGGGTTAGATTCACCTATATAAACACATTCATTTCCATCATTTATTACAAAAAGAAGAAGAAGAAAGATACATTACACATCTACTTATCAACTATTCTACTTGAAGAGCATGATTATGGTTTCATACTTTCTTTGTAGATACATATCTTATCTTGTGAGTAAGTCTTTTATATGAATTGATAGGTTGTATATACTAGAGATAATTTATCCTTGTCATCTTTACATATAAAAATAACCTCATGTGAAGAACCTTGGCTAAGGGAGAGATTGAGGCTCGATGGGTTCATCTTCAATGGTAAGTATTCCTATCTTTATTCCTCCTTTATAAGAGTAGATAGATATGAATTTTCACTTTTCTTCCATGCGTTAGGATTCCATATACATTAATGTGTGTATATGTCTTATATGCATGTTTACTTTAATTGTTTATTATCCCTCCACTTTGTGCCACAAGATTTGGTGAGCACTAGATTAGATTTTTGATTTACTTATTATTAGGATATTGACTATGAAAACATATGACTAGTTAGGGTTACTAATGCAAGTACATCAGACCAATGAAAACCTTTTTCTAAAAATTTGAATTTTAAATATTTAAACTATTAATACAAATTAAAAAAAGGGTAAAAATAAAAATAATTTAGCAATTTGTTAGTATCAAGGTTAATTCATATCCGAAAGTCTAAGCTTAGTAGTGGTTAGCGATTTAACCAATAAATAAATGAGTTTAGTTCTAGGGAAATAGAGTAAATACCTAGTATAAATTTTAATTTGTATTATTTTTACATGGTTAGATGTGCTTCTTAAAAATGTAGATTGTTGGAGATATTTGGTATGAAATAAATAAAATATTACATGGAAGTGAATTAGCAAGAATTTAGGTGTGATTAAGGAGGAAGTGTTTCATATTTATATTGGATCATAGCCAACTACAAATGAAATAAGGAAAAAGGGAAAACCTAGGTGATATTGTATGCATAATCATTTTAATTATTGAACATTTTATTAAGCACCTAGTTTATTTAATACAATAGATTATTTATTTATTGTATTTGGAGAACTCAAGTAGAAGTAATGGATAATTAATTTGGCTGTAAGGGATATACTATTTTTCATGATATAAGAATATTGGAATGCTACAGTTCAAGTGGATGTTATTTCCTTATTTATTTTCAATAAAATGAATTGTGGCAATTATAATGGGTCGATCTATATGTAGAGTTAACCATTATATTTTCATGGAAGTTGCACCATAAGATTAATTAAGAGTGTCTTGTTTTTGAGTAATTATAAATCTACAAAGAAGTTTATGAATAAATAAATAAAGAAAATGCGTAGGGTATATTTAGAATCACTAATTACAATAGAGGTGTTTTAGTCTAGTCAAACTTGTGAAATAAATGAGTGTAGAATATATCTAATACTTATTATATTATTTTGATGATTAAGATCTATTAAATAGACTTACATCTTATTCATCTCAACACCTAAGAACTTTGGAATGGTAGTTGAACAATTTAATTTTGTAATCCTCAGATCCCTTTGGTTTATAGTGCAATAATTGATGATGGATTAGTTAGAATCTATTTGTTTTGAATGTATACATTACAAAAAAGATAATATAAAATATGTGGATGTTTTTGAGTAAGGCATAGTAGGTTTAAATAGAGTCAATTTATATAATTATTGGATTGTAATTTAATAACTTCCAAGTATTAAATTGAGAAGAGCCAATTTTCAATGCAGTTCTCAATGTGACATTATAAATATATATAGTTTGTGGTATCGTCTATATTTAAAAAAAAGATAAGAACTATAATGAATTTATTGTTTTTTTATAAATCAATGGATCCATCGACATAGTGTTTTAGATAAAGGTAAAAATAGGTTTGATGGGATCCCGAAACCCAAGTACAAGGAAAGAAAGATAAAGCTTCAACGCCCACAGGCAGAACCTAAAAACTACTACAGATAAGTAGCAAAAATAGGTTTTATATGGACCTAAAACTACCAGAGAGACCACTGGTCAAAACCCAGATTTAACATAGATCTATCTACACCATAGATAGAAGATTACAAAAAGAAACCAGAGAACAAGACCAAAAAACATAACCAACAAGAAGAACCAGACTATTCTTCTAGTTCCAAAATCATTTTCACAATTTCTTTACCTTTCACAATAGTATCTTGAGTGGTAGTTGCCACCAACTTGGCTCCCTCTTGTGTAGCCTTCTTTCTTGAGCTTTGTCTCATCCTTTTTCTAGGCCCCTCCAAAGATTTGGTCTCCTCGCTAGCTCTTTTTCCAATATTGGCAGCTGCAGCACAAATGTTGGATGTTACTTCCTCCATTTTCATTCTGTTCTCCCTAATGAGTTCTCGAAGGTTATTCTTGTAATCTTTGAGCTTGACTGGGATATCTCTCCATTGACATAGTGTTTGATTGAATACTTTATTATATTAATTTCACCAATTTGTGATATCATAGCACTAAGGAAGGGTTGTGCATAATCAAGGATCCAGGTAGGTAAGTGTCACCTAGATTGATAAATTAATTAGATCAAAATGATAGAAATAAGAGGTAGAGGAAGAAGACCAGGTGCAGCTACACAAGCATAGGTAACACTGCTAGAAGAGGTAGGGAACCTAACGATTATATTGTAGGATTTTAAGTTAGCCCAAAAAAGAGGAGATGACATAGGAGATGCCAGTGACATAGAAGAAGAAGATGAGGAATTGGTGGTGGAAGAAGAGCTAAAGAAGGAAAAGGTGATTAGAACTATTATTAACATTGGTACAAAGCCCAAAATAAAAGTGCCAACATATGATGACAACCTACATATAAAAGATCTAATTGATTATATACATACCATGGATAAGTAATTTGACTATGATAATATGGATGAAAATAAAAGAGTCATGTTTGTAGTGAGGAGGCTCAGAGGAAATGCATCCCTCTGGTGGGATGAAGTGTAAGAGGAAGGAATAAGGGTAAGCCCATAATCAAAAGATACGACAAAATGGTGGAAAAATTCAAAGGTAAATTCATTCCAAAAGATTATTAGGTTGAATTGTTTATAAAATTACAAAAATCTAAAGCAAAAATGAATAATTAGTAAAAGAGTGCACTAAAGATATTTATAATCTAACAATTAGAGCAAGGCATATTGAAGAAAATGTAGAAAAGGTGGCTAGGTATCTCAATGGACTATGATATAGGATATAGGATGAGATTGATCTCTTAGCACCTAGATTAGTAGAAGAGGCCTATCAACTTGCTTTGAAGGCTGAAGAGAAGGTGTCAAAAAAGCATATCCAATATGTAAGGGGCAAAAGGCAATCCAATGAATAGTCAAGTGGAAGAAAATAATTATAGATGCATAATGAATAAAGTAGTCTACAAACACAAGATCTGGTTCCAAGAGGTGGTCAAGAATTTGGAGGTAAGAGACCTTTTGATAGAGGAAGAAGTAGATGATTATTTGGTAGATGTTTTAGATGTGATAAATTTGGGCATATGTCTTATGAATATCTAGAGTATATATCTAGTATCCAGGAGAATATTCATATTTCTCAAGCTCCTTAGGATGAAGAAGTTACTACATCTCTTGTGTATGAAGATGCTCCTAAAACTAGAGAATCCTTATGAAAAGGATTCTAATTAAGCCAAATAAGGAATATATAGAGGAATCTCCTTAGAAGAAGGCATTGTTTAGGATAACCTGTAAAGCACAAGGTAAAGTTTGTAAGGTAATTGTTGACAGTGAAATCAATGACAACCTTGTGTCTATAGAAATGGTAAATAAATTAAATTTTCAAAAGGTAAGGCATCCAACTCCTTAAAAAGTTTCATGGCTGTAAAAAGATCAGTAGATATTAGTGAATAAACATTGTAAGGTAGAATTTCAAATAGGAAATTATAAAGATGCAATTATGTGTGATGTGATGCCAATAGATGTATTCCATATTCTATTAGGAAGGCCTTGGAAGTATGATATGAAGGCCATTCATGATGGAAAAATAAATACATACAAATTTGAAAATGAAGGATATATACATACATTACTGCCATTAAAAGATGAAATACCAATTGTTGAACATGCTTCTAAGGTGTTGATTACAGGTGAGAAGTTCTTACAACAATAAGAGAAATAGGATGAAGTGAATGAAATGTTAGTTAATAATCCTAAGGTAAATAATACAGTTTATGAACAAGGTAATTTGTCTTTGAAGGCTAAATTTTTTCCATAGAATAATGTTGAAAGGTTATTTTTAGATTTGTCTAAGAGTGTATCTTCTATAAAAAGTGTGGAATTTCTTGAAAAGTTTTCTAAAAAGGTGAAGTCATTGAGGAAAATTTATGTGAAAGGCAATGTGATCACAATTTTTTTAGGGGAACAGGAGATAGAGAAAAAAAGAAAAGTTATCTTGAAAGACAACAATGAAGATTTCAATTTGGATGATGGCAAAGAGTTGGTGGCCATCTAGGAAGATGAGCATAAAGAGAAGGAAAATAAATAACAAGGAGTGCAAATTGATGCACTAAGTGGAATATTTAAGGAGGAACCAAGTGTAATTCAAAGTACAAAGTAAAAAGAAGAAATTGTTTTTATTGACATGTTTGTTTCCTATACATGTATAATGAAAGATAATGACATTATTCATAAACTGATAAAAGAGAACCAGAATTTGAACAAAAGTCACTTTCCATCCATTGAAGGTGAAATAGATTTACTATTAGCATATGGACCATGGGATCTGGGAGAGCACATATTTGATGAAGAACAATAAAAGCTGAAGGAGAATACTAGTACTAGGGCATTGATGATGAGAAGGAGCTCATAATTTTTTTTAGTTGGGTAGTTTGATGCAGGTGCATTAGACCAACGAAAAGTTTTTTATTAAAATTAAAATTTTAAATATTTAAGATGTTAGTAAAAATTAAAAAAGGGTAAAAATAAAAATAAATTATCATGTTATTAGTATCTAGGATAATTCATATACGGAAGTCTAAGCTTAGTAGTGGTTAGCGATGTACCCAATGAATGGATGAGTTGAGTTCCAAGGAAATAGAGTAAATACTTAGTATAAATTTTAATTTGTCTTATATTTCACATGGATGGATATGCTTAAAAATTTATAGTGTTGGAGATATTTGGTATGAAATAAATAATATATTATAGGAAAGTGAATTTACAAGAATTCAAGTGTGATTAAGGAGGAAGTGTTTCAAATTTTTAGTGGATCAAAGCCAACTAGAAATAAAATAAGGAAAAAGGGAAAACCCAGGTGATATTACATGCATAATAATTTTAATTATTGAACATTTTATTAAACACCCATTCTATTTAATATAACAGATTATTTATTTATTGTATTTTGAGAACTCATGTTAAGGTGATGAATAATTATTTTGGCTATAGTGGATTTGCTATTTTACATGATCTAAGTATATTAGAATGCTACAGTTCAAGTGGATGTTATTTCCTTATTTATTCTTAATAAAATGAATTGTGGTAATTATAATGGGCTGATCTATATTTAGATTTAACCATTCCATTTGCATGAAATTTTTATCATAAGATTAATTAAGTAGATATTGCTATTGAGTAATTAAAAATCCACAAAAAAGTTTATGAATAAATAAATCAAGACAAGGCATTGGGTATATATGGAATCACCGATTACAATAGACGTGTTTCAATCTAGTCTAACCCATGAAATAAATGAGTACAAAATATATCCAATACATATTATATTCTTTTGATGATTAATATCTATTAAATAGACTTGCATCTTATTCAATTTAATGCCCAAGAACTTTGTAATGGTAGTTGAATGATTTACTTCTATAATCCTTAGAGGCCTTTGGTGTATATCACAACAATTGATGATGGATTAGTTAGAATTGAATTGGTTTCAATTTATACATTTCCAAAAAGGCAATATAAAATTTGTCGATGTTTTTGAGTAAGGCATAATAGGTTTAAATAGAGTTGATTTATATAATTCTTGGATTGTAATTTAAGATCTACCAAATATGAGTTTGAGAAGAGTCAATTTTCATTGTAGTTCTCAATACAACATTATATATATATATATATATATATATATATATATATATATATATAGACTTGTGGTATCATCTATCTTTTAAAAAAAGATAATAACTGCAATCAATTTATTGATTTTTATAGATCAATAACTCTATCAACACAATGTTTGATTGAATAATTTATTATATTGAGTGCACCAGTTACTACATAGTTTTACTCAACTGGAGGCTTTGAAATCCTCCCTAGTGATATTATTTGTGGTAAGAGATCTCTTGGATAGGTCTAGTAGATCCATAATGGTCATGACCTTGATTATCTACTGTATCCCCAATCATAAGTGTAAATATTATTTATCCTCTCCAAGCTAGGATTGATTTGTAGATCTGCTACATTTCCCATTATATACATTGTAGTGAACCCAATGTGAATCTAACCCTTGTAGGTTTTCTTTCATGCTTTCATTTCTATCATTTTATTATTTTTATAGATTTGTGATACTGTGTTGCACTAGTTGATATAGTTATAACTTTTATGCATAGGTTTAACACATTCATATCAAAATGTCTTTATTCTTTTTGTGTAGGTATTCATTAGATATAGGTTATTGGATTAGATAGGTCAACACAATAATCTTTTTCAATCCTTGATAACAAAATATGTCAATTAGGTTGACTTAGTCCTTCAATCAACATCCAACTCAATAAACTAAGTCAAATAGGTCAACTTAGTCTCTCAACCAACATCCAAATCAACAAACTAAGTAAAAAAGGTTGACTTAGTAATCTTATCTTGCTTCAACACATAGGGTTTTTCATAACAAGGTTAAACTAGTCGACTTAGTTTGCAGAGTTGAAAAGCAGTATTTAAGGAACTTCAATTAAAAATTTACAATCTTAATCATCTTCCAACCCACCAAGGTTCCCCTCTTTATCTCTCTTCTAATTCAATATTTCATTGTAGTTATATTTTTTTCAATTTTGAAATCTTCAAAACTACAATAGTACAACAAACTAAGTTGACCTGGTTAACTTAGTGATGTAACTTGTATTTTATCTAAAAGTCTAAGATGACCTGGTCAACTCTATTCTTAAAGAATTTTGCTTCCATAGAAAAATAAAGACCCATTCAATTCTATTATGTACTATTTACATACCATGTCATCTAAACTAACTTTGTACCATTTTTAATTTGGGAATTAACAACTATTTACTAATAATTAATTCAGACTTTCAATTTCAGCTATTTGAATTCCTAGAGGAGCTCACATAGTCTATTAGGTGGTTTTGAAAATTACCATTTAGTTACACCATTTTTATTTTTTTTCACACACTACCAAATCACACAAACTCAAAATGCATTTAACACTTGTCTTCCCAAGGCCTACCTACTTGAATTTCATCACCAAAAGGGAAGCCAACTTGGTTTTTCAGCCAATCATAAATATGTGGTTAATGGTATATATTGGAAAGCAACCAACACTCTTATCACTGTGAGACTGTGAAGTGAGGGGGTAGGTCCCAGTACCAAGCTAGTATCATTGCCAACATAGATCCATTTTAGCCTAAACATCCTAAAACTATCCATAGATTTATTTTTAGTTCCCTATTTTCAGCCAACTTCCCTATCACACTTAAAATAACACTTTCTAATAATTTAATAACACATAGGATAATCACTTAGTTAGAATTTAATTTTTTGTTGACTATTTTCTCTCTAATCATTATGTGTTATATTACAAAAACTTGTATTATCCAACATAGATACAAGGTTTTGGCCTATGTTTCTGAATTGGATCACTCATATTGATCCAATTATTTTTGTGTTTGATTCCATTTCTTTCTTCATTTATATTATAATTTTTTTCCCCCGCTTTAGCACACTATCAATCTATTAACCATATTCTATTACATACTATGTTTTCCCCTATCTGTAATACAAAGTCAAACTGGATGACTCTATATCCCCTTTATACCATTTAAGATATAGTACTAAGTTGACTTGGTCAACCTTGTATACTTATGAACTCAGTTTCCTTTCCTATTTGTAGTAAAAAGTTAACTTGTACAACTATGTGCTCTTTTCTACTAGTCATGGTACAATACTAAGTTGACCTCATTGACCCTATATCCTTATCAACTTAATTTCCTACCCTATCTACAATATAGAGTTAACCTATATGAATCTGTGCTCTTTTCTACCTATTATATTATAGTACTAAGTCGACTTAGTCAACCTTGTATCCTTATCATGTTTAGTTTCATACCCTATTTGTAATACTAAGTCAACCTATTTGACTCTATACTTTTATATGTCCCTTGAATTATAGAACATAGTCAACCTGGTTAACTCTATATCCTTCCCATCTCTTTGATTTTGCATTAGATTTATCTTCCTTAATCTTTCTCCCTTATCATTAACTTCCTATTTGAAGAAAACACTGAATTGAATTCAATAGATATGATGAGCTTTACCAACCCCAATAGGTTATCCCATAAGCATCTTGTGGATCCTACCCTAGATGAAATTAACATGTATGTATCCAATCATAGTACAAATTATGGGAACTCTCCTCATTAATCTTTAGTTCACAAACCTCTCTTGTCATTCAATTATCAACCTAAATTAGAATATACCCAAGAAATGCTCTTGTTCATCAACGAGTTTCTTCAACATCGAGGAAAAGATCCTTCTACTATTTACCATCTCATGATAATTGGTCAAGCCAAAGATCCCCATTCACTTTCTCCCACATTTTCACATGAAATTGAGGACACGAATTTGTTTGCTTCTCAACCTCTTCCCTCACTTTTGACCCATTCTCATACCATGACATCTTCCTCTTTGATTTCCTCCACCTCCATTGCTGGTATCTCTACTAACATGGTAGGTTCTATATCTAGTGGGCCTCTTCTAAGACCCGTTCTTCTTAATTCTTCCACTAGTGCATCATTTTCTTCCCATGTTAATCATGACTCTAGTGCCACTTCTTATCATCCCTCTACTAGTACATCTTTTTTCCACATAAATAAAATCATGATATTAGTGCCTCATTTACCGAAAATTATTCTCAATCTACTACTAACACCCATAATGGTACCCAAGCCACTATTACCAACCAATGCTTCACACAATGCTAATAATACTACTCAAACCCATCAACTTATATGATAACATCTTAATCAAATGAATTAATTCTAAGCTAACAATGCTAATCAAATGATGAAAATGAAAAATCATATTATCCATCTTCAAAAACACCCTCAATAGGTTCAATGGGGAATTCATAACCAAAATGCTCCCCCACCTCCTCTTCAATATTTCCATCATAATATTATCCCTCAACCTCCTCTTTTTAATAAAATAATCAAATAAATTCAAAATGAGCTTCTTACACATCAAATTTCTAATACCGATATAGGAGGTATCACCCTTACCATTACTTAAAATGGGTCAAACAATCCTACTCTCGACTTAAAAACATTTGGAAATCTATATAAAGACTAGGTTAAGTTAAATACTTTTACTACTACCAAGACACTAATAAAAACTCTCATTAGTGATGATTTAGATTGGTTCAACAAACATAAATCTCATTCCATCATTAGTTTGGAAGATTTAGTCAATGTTCCAATCTAAAAATTCCAAACTAGTGATCTCCTTAAAAATACTTTGGCCTATGTTATCAATTTTAAGCAACTTAAGACCAGAACTACACAAGATTTCATCAAATGATGGAAGACATTGTCTAAAAAATGTGAACATAATATGGTACATGACAACCTGTTTCATATATTTACCAATGCACTTTATCCCAAGTTGTAATATTGGGTATAGACTCTCTCAACACAAACTTTGGAAGAGGCCATTAACCATGCAAAATGCTAATATTTCCTCATGCATCAATTCAATCCACCCCAACTTTCTATGGGTACTTTCATGTTAATAAAAAATAAGAATCATCATTCTACAAATGATGGTTTCACTGATTCTTATGATATCATTCATACTATTAAGGCTATTGTTCCCTATTAGGTTATAGAAAAAGATTCCCCTCCGAACCACATCACTAATCCTCATTTATCTTCACCAAATAACATTAATTTTCATAAACCTTTATCCTTATAAGAATTAAAAAAGCATCTACCAAGGCCTCTTCTATGAAAAATTGATCTCACTCATCCCATGAAATCTTGGTATGATCCTAATAAATTTTGATGGTTTCATGATAGTTGGGGTCATTCTCATGAGACTTATAGGCAACTTCATAATTTGGATATGGATTTACTTTTGTATCCTAATTTTGACCATCATTATATCATCCTTAAATGTCAAAAATATTATGACATTACCTTCAAATCCCATGAAACACAAAATAAATCTCAAAATTTGAACTAGGCTAATGCTTATTAGGCCATCTATAAAGATCCTCTCTCAAATCACCAAGACAATCAATATAAGCCTATCCCTTCTACCAATAATGTTGATAGTATTCTTGACCCAAATCTTGAAGAGAATGTGGTCAATATGACTAATATGTGAAGGGTTGTTGCCTTCATTGATCCTCATCACATCCACACTCCTTAATTGTCTTGAAATTTTCATGTTATCCAAAAATATTACCCAACTTACTTAACAAAGTTGGAGCAAGAAAACCTTATATCATTTGATGAACCAATTCCAATGACTCATATTACACTTCTCATATAATTTTAACCACTACTTCCATCTATTTACCCATCACAAATTATACTCAATTCTATAAATAATTCTTCCAATCTATCTCAAACTAAACCTGTATCAACTACTCCATCTTCTCAAGCCAATCAACAAAATTTTCCACCAATTAAACCTTCTGCATATTATCAATATAAATTCACATGCACTTTAACTCCTCCTTTTGAGGACCTCATTCAACACTGTGTACCTATTTCCAATAGTCCTCTTATGGGTTATGATGAATATGATCCTATTACAGAGCTTATTAATCTCCCATCTCAAATCCCATTTTTTGAGTTCATGTAGACCTCACCACATCACCGTAATCATCTTATGCAAATTTTATTCAAAGTAAACATCCCTCATCCTTCCCTAGTATGATGCAAATCTACCTTAACTAGATCGGAAGATAACATCTTACAATAGTTTAAAGAGATGTATATACATGTTGAATAAACAATGGACACTTCTATCTCCCACAAATTTCCTATTTCTTCTATGATCCTCGATGAGATTCTACTTCATGTGGATGGTCTTTCTCTTTTTATCAATGTCTAAATTTGTGATATCTAAGTCACGAATTCCTCGATTGACAAGTGTTTAAGAACTTGTGTTTCCTCTATCAATTTTATCAAAACTCTTGGATATTATGAATGTAATATTAAGTCCACATGCAACATGTGTCAAGGCTATGACTGAAGGCAAATGCCTCCCTTAGGCTATGTTTATCTCCCTATCACCATACCACCTGTCACCATTAATGTGAAGGTGATGATATTTAACTTTTGTCTAGCTTATAACATTTTTATTGGTAGGATATGGACTTATCACATTAGAGTAGTTGCCTCTTATGCTTTCCAATGTGTCAAATTTCTTCACAATTGAGCAATCTATAGGATTTAAGGTGACACTAACCCTTAAAATTTTGAAAAATTCCAAGATCATGGAATATTCAAGATTCCCACACTTGAACCCTTTCTAAGAATTCCATTTCATGAATATCAATGGTTTAACTTTCCTATCAAATTCACTCGAGGTTACAATAGTCACCTTGAAGTCATCAAGAATATACCCCCTAACTTCCTAGATTTTGATGAGCTTGATGAGATCAATCTCAAGATTAAAACCTCAGATCTCTCACTTTATCTCATTTCTTACTTCCCCCTTATCTAAAACCTCATTTTCATCAACCACATAGTGATGATATACCCATTGTGTTAATTAAGACTCAACATTCCATTTATTACACCACATTGGATGATAAGGTCATCCTTACCTATGCCATCGATCTTCATACACTGGACTATGGCAATGGCTATACCTTAGATGATCCATTCTTAGGAGGTCTTGTTAAAACCCATGATGCTGAAATTATTCATTATCATTTTTATTTGATTTAGTCTTTTCATATATATTATATCATTCAATCTTATATCATTCCTAATTTAAACATTTTTCCTCTTGTTTGTAGGGTATAGATGGTGTGCACACCTCTAGTTTTTGAAGATCCTCATAGGATTATGCTTATGGATCATGATATGACTGGTCCCTATCACTTTTATCTTTACCAAGACGCCTCGAGCTGACTTATCCTTGAGATGCTTGAGACTATCCTTTAGCCTTCTATGCATCCTACCCCTCCCTCAGTAGATCCCATTTTGGATCTTATTCAAACCAACTCTCTAGCTAAGTCTCTTCTAGTTTCATATCCTATTCATCCTTTAGTTGAGCCTTGCCTAGTCTCTCCACTAATACCACCTTCTCTTGGTGATGGTTTTATCCATTTACCATAGCTTAATCCATTACCCACAAAATGATCTGATCAATGATATTGTGATATGTATAACATTACTGGCCAATGGGATAGAGACTATTCATTATACTAGCCTTCCTTAGCTTTTGCTTCCACTCCTTCTACTAGTACACCTATACATTATACTAAAAAGTGTATATATTAATTCCTTGGCATAGATAATCATTCATCCATGCATTGGTGTAAGATATGACAATATCTAGACACCTTACATCCCACCACTCCTTAGCCCATAACCAAGGCCATACCTCCCCCAAAAGTATTACTTGAGTATCTTCCCAAACGTGGAGAGGTATATTATATCTAGCACCAATGTGGTACTCATCACACTGATCATGACCATTCCTACACCTACTACCCTTCCTTCCATAGGTATCCTTCATAAGAAGGATTCCACTTCTTCCCCCATGTCTCCACCACCTATGGTCCCTTCTCCACCAACCATTTCTCCACCCATGATTCCATCACCTTTGAATCCTCTATCCCCCATGGCCCCTTCTCCATTAGTGACTCCTTCATCAATGGCCCATTCCCCACTGGTGACCCCTTTATCTCCTATAAAATCCATTTGCATTCCTTCTCTTGAGCATCCCTTGCATGATACCCCACATCAACATGATCCTTCATGTGTTGCTACATTTTTCATCAAGGAGATTCAACATGAAGTATTCTCTCAACTCTCCTTGAATATCGATGAGACTTTATGGTTAGAGTTTAAGTTTATCTTCCTATAAACTTATCAAATGGTATGGATAATGTGTGTGGACAAATATATCAGTATTTATGAACATAAGCATGGTGTTATTTTATTCATTTTATTTGGACATGGGATCCAACTTTACATTTATATATCTTATATCATTTGACATTATGTCAAATTTTTATCTATCTTAGATGATGAATTTTGTTTCACACTATATGTTGATTATGATGTCATTATTTTCCTTATGTTCTTTTATGTGTTTTTTTTCATGATTACATACTTCTTCTTGATTCCTTTTTATATGGTTATATTGTTCTCTTTCATGATTATTTGCTATCTTATCTCTATAAACATATATAATTATTATTATGACTTGGTTATACAAACATTTCTCCATTTAGTCATTCCTTATTTACCATGTGATCAGTTAGCAAACAATTTATCTCATTATAATCTCCTTTCACTAGTCCACCTAGGATCTCCCTTTATTCCCCTTTATTACCTTTCATAAACTAAGAATACACATTGTTAAGACTTGAGATAACATGCTAGTTCATAGTTAATCCTAAGTATTCTAGTCAGTTATATTTTTAGATACTTAGCTTCCTTTAGCTAAATCCTAAAACTCATTCATGTATAACACTTTATATCTCATGCTTGGTAATTCCAGTCCTATATGGAGGAGGAATATTAAAATCCATTAATATTCAAAAGACAAATAATTTCACAAAAGACAATGATATAAAAGGTAACATTTAAAAATTTTCAAAATTCAAATTACACTAAAAGATGTGATTCTAAGCACATCTCCTTTTTATCATCAAATCTCAAATTCCATAGTTATCCTCATGATAAAGTTGAGGTCCATTGGGGTGTATTAGAATAATAGATTAGAAAAGGAGAATCAAATTTTTTTTAGTGCTACCTCTTTCACATGCAAGTCCAAATCTTCACAATAAATTGACAACTTTGTAAGGGGTTATGAGGAACAGAGAACATGTTATGGGAAAGTAAGTGAATTTTATTTTTATTATTAAAAATATCCAACATGAGTTGATCTTAGTACCACATCTATTTGCTTATACAACATTGCACCTATAGTGAACATGTATCCTTTGTATATTTGATGATCACTAGTCACTTAATGTCTTTTCATGTCCTTAGTGTGCATCATGTCTCCTAAGGTATTATCATATGATTAATATGTTATGTTTCTTGCATTCCATTTTTCACTTATGACAAACATAATATTTACCCTTGAGAAATATTGTTTTGTTCACTGATAAATCCCCTTATGGACTCCATTTGTGAGTTATAGTGTAAAACCTTGGAAAGGGCCAGGCCTTCCTAAAAAATTACCAAAGTTTTAAATTACCATTCCAAACATTCCATTTTACCATATTTTAACATTATTTTCACCTCATTGGTGTTCCATTTATGAGTTTTAGTGTAAGATCATGGATAGGACCTGACCTTCCTCACAAAATTTTCTAAATACCCAAGTCACAACAAAATTACATGTGTCAAATATGAGATAAGATGTGATTTATTATGAGTTACACATCATTGACATGATTACCACCTTGATTTAGTATGTTTCATAGTTACTTGATTAATCTATCACTTTTATTTTCTTATTTTATGATTGCATGTAGGAATCCAACCATTTTTCTTAAGTTTTACATACTTCCAAACTTGAAATAATGTGATTAATTTAAGATCATTTTGCCAATTTTGTTTCTCTTTTATACTTCCTAACATGATTTAGTATGATTGATTGACTTAATTGGTTTGAATTTATATCATTTGTATTTTATTTACTTTCCATTTTATTACATTATTTTCATACTTCCGAATGTGATATAGTGTGATTTTACTTGTTTTAATTTGGTGTCAATGTTTTTTATGGTTTAAAAACATTTTTTCATCTTGTTTACCACTTTTTGGTTTATTATACTTAGTCATATTTTATTATTACATATTTCCCATCATGAAATAGTGTGTATTAAATTTTTTTATGATTACTTATACTTTTCCAAGTCCTCTTTTCTTTTTTCTTTTTAACCGTGCATGTGTACTACATAATGCTAGAAAATAAAACAACCCACATATATTTCCCATAGCATATATAAAAAAATTAAAAAAACATGTGCTAAACAATAATATATCCATGTATAAAAAATACTAACCAAAATATAACTTATGAGATCAACATCTAACTATCAAAACCAAATATATCTATCTATCATGTGCTTTTATACAAAATATAAAAATGCATCACTTCAACTCTATGCCTAGGATCTCATGCATATCTCATGGCCTAGTCACACTACTCATAGATGCCTCAGACTATCCTCTTTGAAAAATACACTATAATGAGGCTGTTTGAGATCTCAACACATGTTACATGTCCGTGTATGTTAGCCACTTGAGCCTGTATTTATCCCATCTAGGTCATGATAGCCATGTGTGTGGCTCTCTCCTGGGATATGGCCTACTAAACCTATGCCTCTCTTATTCCCACCCCTAATAGTGGATGAAATCCATAAATACATGTCTGTAGATGCCTCACAACCTCCCTCACTAGTGTAAACTACCCTGCCTAAGTTAGGGTAGATGGTAACATTGGATCATCTAGCATGGTGGGGTCATATGGTGCCATCTCTCTATCCAAAATGTCATGGTACACTACCATGATTAAGGACCCCCATCTAGTCTTATCTTTCATAAGGTCTAAAAAAACTAAAACGTAGATAAATATAATATCATATATATATATATATATCTCAAAATCTATCTAAAATCATATAAAACTAATATTCTATCTCAAAGACTAATAAATCCAATATTTCTTACCTATCCCAGTGTTACCAACCACTAGATTGTTTGCTCATCCATTGAGCATAGTCTCTCCATCATCCTATCCCATAATCACCTCATCCATGGGTCATCTAATAATCATAGTAAAGCCTAGAGTCACCACCCATGCAGGCCTCAGGCCTCTCCTCAATGGTTCCTATATCAATCATCTCTACTCAGGGCTAACTGTTAGGTCATTCCATGTGACTACTCTTATCTATGTTCAATCCCACCATTGGCATATTTATTGATGGTGTGATGAAGGTGGCCATTACTCCTAATATTGTAGTATATGTTGTAGTACCTACTTCACCCTTATATCTACATCCATTCACTCTCCTCCTTCAACTATCAACTATCATGCTCAATCAATCCATGGTCTCACATGACATGGTTTGATCTTCAATCTCTTGACTGGTGATCCTCCTCCTCCTACCCCCCTTGGATCTCTTGCATGCCATGACAAAAATATAAGAAATAATATAGGATCTTTTGGGTGTGGGAGTCCAAACTAACATGATAAACTTACCACTGGCTATGTCTCTACCCACTAGGTATAGTGTCCTATGATTCACTTTGAAGCTATCCCTAATGCCATGGTTACCTAACTCAACCAAATCATGGTAATATATGCATAAAGATACCACATGATCTATCCTCATGTGATTATATATAGTGTTATCATGTGTGTCACAACCTATGATACTTGGTCTTATCTCCATATAGAAATATGAGGTAACCTATCATCAACCACATGATGTAACCTAGATGGCTAATACATTAAAAACCTCTCATATATCCATTTGCTCAACAACACTATTGGTCCCATGGTATTCCAAACTTTAGATAACATCCCATACATATCATGCATGATATGAACTGAGATAGTAGACCTAAAATCATAGATCACTCTCTGACTCAATTTCAATAAAAATACTCAAAAATTTGAAATTTTCATTTTACATATGTTGCACTCACTATGGCCCCTATGCATCCTCCTTGTCTTAGTTGTCCCTCACCATCCTCCCTCTCTGGGTCTCTCACTTAGTCTATTAGAGTTATATTACTATTATAATAGTAAATAATTACAAATGAATTATTTTTCACCCTATTTATATTTACTATTCCAAAATTGTTTACCTTTCAAATATTTTTCATATTTCTTATTTTAATCATATCTTTATCTCTACTCACTCTTTTTAGAAATAATAAAATGTTATATAATCTTGATGTCATAGAGAATTATTTAAACTATTATATGTACATTTTTTTCTCTCTTTTTCACTAATCTCTACAGGTTTACCTAATTTTCCTCACATTGGACACCTTCACATTTCTCACATCCCTTTCTTTATATAAAAAATAAGGTAAGTAAAGGTATGTGTTTTTCATTTTTGTACTTTCACTTATCTTATTTACTCCTTAATGCACTTTATTAAGCTTCAACATTGTGTGTTGTTATGTTCTTTTCCAAAAGCACCATCCTATGTTACACCTACGTGACACGTGATGAGCTTTGAGTGGGGAATATGTATACTCATAATATTTTCAAATATTATCAATTATTAATGCTCTTTATCTTACATAAACTCATCAAGTATCAATATTTTTGAGTGCACACCTTAAGGGGTGTACTAGGAAAGGGTTAGGTAGACCACTAATGCTTTGTAGGATTGTTATCCCTTTTTACCACTTTATATCTACACACTTATCTCCTAAAAACCATTTCCTTAATATTTTCCTCTTATTCTTCACCCTCCTCTAGTCTTTTACCACCTTTAATAGACATTTGCCTAACCTAAACCCCTTTTTGTTGTATTAGTTTATCTCTCATGATTGGTCATTCCAAGTCTATGGAGGATGAATCTTAAAATCTATAAACATTCAAAATCCAAATCATTTAACAAAAAGCACTGATATAGAAGGTAATATTCAAAAAATTTCAAAAGTTGAATCACACTAAAAGACATGATTCTAAGATCATCTCCTTTTTCTCATCGAAGCTCAAAATTCATATTTGGCCTCATGATAGTGTCAAGGTCCATTGGGATGTAGTGGTTTCATAGATTATAAAAGGAGAATAAAAAATTCTTTTAGTGATAGCTACTTTATCATGCAAGGACCCAATTTTTGCAGTAAATCAATGAGTCTATAAGAGGCCCTGAGGAATGTGGGACACATTATGGGAAGGTAGGTCCATTTTATTTTTCATGTTAAAAAAAACCAACATGAGTTGATGTTAATACCAAACTTATTTTCTTCTATAGATTTGTGGCCATAGTAACTGGTATCCTTTGTATATTGATGGTCACTAGTCACTTAGTGTCTTTTCATGTCCTTCATTTGCCTCATGTCTCTTAAGTTCTTCTCATATGATGATTATGTTATGATTCTTACATTCCATTTTTCATTCCCTATAACCCTAATATTTACCCTTGAGAAATAATTTTTTGTTTAATGATCATTCCCTTAGGGATTCCATTTGTAAATTTTAGTGTAAGACCTTGGAAAAGACTAGGCCTTACAAATTACCAAATTTTCACATTACCATTCCAAACATCCCCTTTTATCATATTTTAACATTGTTTCCACATTATTGGTGTTACATTTGTGAGTTATAGTGTAATACCATGGATATGACCTATAATTAGCTAAAACATAGTCCCAAAATTATCTTCTTAGATCCCAACCCAACTTGTTTAGTAGTCTACTAAGTGGACATTAGTGCCACATTTGAGACATTATAGCCATGTGGTACTAGTGTCCCCAATTGGGAGCTACTATCCTTAGACATAACTCTTGCTAATGGATACTTTTTAAAATGTTTCCCCTTCGAAGGTGAAACTAAGCATATATTTTTATCTGCACAAGCTACAAATCTCTATAAATACAATTCTGATTGACCTTTATTAAATGTATGTAAAATATATGCAAAAGAACATTCAAACAAAAAACAATTTGAGAAAAATTAAGGTATTTGATCCCTATTCTTCCCTAATTCTACATATTACCAAATAAAACAACCCTAAGCCCAATTTTCAAAAATTTAAAATCTCAATCACATTCAAGGCATCAAAGTCCACTCTCATTCTAGCATTCACTTGCAATTGCATCAAGCACTAGGTAAGAGAACTACATTGGGATTGATCCCTCTTCAGAGTATTAGTATGTAGGAAAATCTCTTCACAATGGGGTGTTGAAGATGTCTAGCCTATCTTACAAATGAGCATATACTTATTGTTCATGCTATACTTGTAAGAAGGATAATGCTTTACATGCTAAATTAAGTTTAATAGGCACATCATAGAGCTTCAAGTTTTATGTGCACAAGAAAAAGACCTCAAAAACACAGGTGCAGGTGCTCCCAAAAAATAAGAATAGTCTAGAAAACGGGACACTACCACCACTTGGAGGACACTACACAAGAATGGTGCTACTATCCATATGGGGTGATACTATCTAGTGAGTAGAGGGACACTAGAATCCCATTGATGACACTCAAAACTATCAAGAACTAAAATTTTAGAACTCAGATAATCTAAGATAGTCATTTTTTAATAAGTCTATATTTATACCTAGTTATTGATATTTTTATAAAGTCAAATACTATTAAAAATCAATGCTTATTTACTATAATTTATTTAACTAATTTAGACATTTTAACCCTTTAATATAAACATAGGTTTTATATAATTAAACCCTATAAGGTTAAATCATTTGTTGAACTCGACTTACTTATAATATTGCTTCAAACCATACCTTACATTCATATTAATTTTGTATAATAAATTTAGGGTTGTATACTTCTAATTTTCTAATTTTTTTAGACAACCTAACTAAATTAAAATCAATTTCATATTAGGGTATTAATTTATTTTACATATAATTTAAATTGGTACAAAGAAACCTTAGATTATAATAACCCTAACCCTAAACACACTTAAGGTTTGTATACTTTCTTATATATACTAAAATTTCAATTACAAAATATCAGATTTGATATAATATTTTCCTTTTTTTCAATCTTCCATAGATTCCTATTCTTAAAAATTTCAAAATATTCAAAACTTGTTTTCCAGCCTTTCAACCTATAATGGTAAAATTTAATAACATATTTGATGAGACCAATAAGAAATAATTATACTAATTTATGTATAAAAATAAGGATATACAAGATGATTTAATAAACATTATTCAAGAAGAACTCCAAAAGACAAACAATGGTCAATCTTCAACCCCTCTAGTTAATAATGTTGTTACACCTCTAGTGGAGCTAATTCAACCAACTTAGATATCACAACCGAATATTGTTATTCAAAAAGAAATGATAGTTACCCCACTTGTGGTTAGTTATTATACTTCATATATATATAATCCCTTATGCATGAGGTTCTTACTCTATAGTCTAAGGTGTTACATCTCAAGAAGGGATCAACTAAGCCATCACATGCCTTGGATTCCAACATTCTCTTACATACACCTTTGGCACATAACATATTGGCAACTCTAAAATCTAGTTTCATAGCACTAAGGTCACATTTTATGATGGAAAGGGTGATCCAGAGCATAACCTTAGAGCCTTTCACATAACACATTTAGACTATGTGTCCAATGATTGGCTTCTTATGAAGCTATTTTCATTCAGTCTCAAGGATTATTCCCTATAGTGGTTATATGATTTGCCAAATCAATCTATCACAAAATTAAATCCGTTGACCAATATGTTCCTATCATAATTATATATCAATGATAAGATATCATATGTATAAGTGACATATTTAAAGCAAAATTCAAATGAACCTATCATTGATTATGTCTTATGATACAAGACAATATTATATAAATTGACTAGCCTAATGGTAGATAGATATTCATGATATATTTAAATAAAGTTTATTACTATAACTTCACAAATCTATCTTATTCAAGACGTTTCCAACATTTACTGATATGTGCCACATATTCAAAGAAAGAGAGGTTAACATATTAGTAATGGGCAAACTCAAGTACAAAAATGGATCATAATAAAATATTCAAAGTATAAAAAAAACATACATAAAAGGTAAGGGCCACAGAATTTTTTTTGATCAAAATGCCACAATTAACACAACATCCGATCCTTCTCCTAGATTGATCTTATCTACTCCTTAGTAGAAAGTCTTTACTAATCTTATAGAGTCACCAACATGAGTTATAAAATAACTATTAGAATGCAATGTCATATATCTCCCTCCCATTAAATATGTTGATATGACACAACCTCTTCCAAAGAGTTATGATTCAAAAGCATTTTGCGAGTATCACATGGCATCTGACCACATGACAAACATATGCATTAGCCTAAAGCACAAGATACAAGACCTCATTGAGGCTAACATTATTAATGTGGTAAAATCCATAGAGGCACCAAAATAACAAAAAATAGAGGATAAGTCACTAAAGATATTTTTAGATCCTTTCCAAAAGTAGACAACTAATAAGGCAAGGGGTATATTAGGTGTTCTCTATACATACTAGGTGCATCCACCACTAGATTCCTATCACATAGTTACATAGGAGACACATCCCTTACATAACATTATTTTCATGTATCACACTAAAGTGCCACCTAGAGCACTTTTCACATTTTTAGAGTATGAGATCATGGATGATGAGACATATTTATGTGTGCTCTTCATATGAGAATATATAGATCACCCTCTTATTCAAAATGTTATAATTGAAAATGGGTCAAGCATAAACATGTGCACCATGAAAATCTTAAAACACTTGGGATACATAGAGTAGGATATATTACCCATAGATATAGTTATTAGTGGTTTTAGTGGCTATGTTTATATCTCAATCAGGGAGATTGTGTTTCCATTATAGTTTGGATCAACACACATAGCCAATCAGTTCCTAGTAGTACCAAGTATAAGTGTACTTGATATATTATTGGGTAGGCCATGGCTACATCAGATTTGAACCATCCAATCTATAGTACACTGATGCCTAAAGTATATATATGCTAACTAGGTGGTTCAAATTAAGGGTGTCTTATATGAGTATCCTTTCCCATCCCATAAGAAGTTATAACACAGACACCAATTATAGTTCCAACACCATTTCCATATATTTAATGGCTATCTGTGATAATAGAGAGTACATATCTTATGCATACATAACAATGTTTAGTAGAGTCATCAGAGCAAGCTAAGTTTACTCCTATAATATCTACACATACACATATTCTTCCTGAGAGACCATTCCTAAAGAGACCCTTACATTAGAGACAAGTTAGATATTATATATTTATTTTATCTATTTAATTTTAATTGAGATTAGTCATATTGGGTTCTATGGGTTTTTAGCATAGGGTACCTACATAACCTATAGGTTCTACTTCTACTAGATGAGTCCTTAAGACCCCTCCAGTTCACAGGGTATCACAGTCAATTCCACATCATCATAGAATCACCATATAGGTAGATTAAAACATAGATTATACATCATGATATATCATGGTCTCATAATTTCCATTTCACACAACACATAATCATAATTCCCTTATTTGACATAGATTACAGTGATAATGAGTCTCCCATAAGACTTATTGGTTAGTATGGTTCTTACTCTTGTACATACTTCCTTCTCCCTCTTTCTCCTTGTACATAGTTTATTTTCATTTAAATATACATACATTATACTCAAAAAACATAAAAAGTATATACCATGTCAAAATAAAAAGCATTCAAATATTTTAAAAACACAAAATTTTATAGATTATATGCATTGTTATATTTACATATATGCTAAATGCTAGATATTGCATATGTATAACTATCCTAGTATAGTTAGTTTTATCATACACATATTATTAAATTATTATTGATGAGTGATTTCATATTCTAGATAGGAATTTTGTCCACTACATTGATCTACAACAATTATCATCTATCCATTGGGGGTATTTACACTCATCTAGGTTTCTACATTTGATACATCTACTCACTTTGGGGCATACCCTACATAGTTAGTATAACCAATTTTTATCTTTAAATTAATATAAATTATATTTATGAATTGATTTATCTTTATATTTATCATCACTCCTCATTGCTCATATTTTTTTACTGACTAACACTAGTTAAAACTAGTATATATGCATCCTAGCATCTACATAGATTTGCACTATAAATTTATACATGCTTTCATTTCTAATTCCTAGATTATAATTGATTGTGTTCACATTTTTCTTTTATCTTCAAAAGCATTCGAATATGACATTATTATTTGGATCTATGCCACTTCTTTATTTGTATGCCTTAGATATGTGCCCATGTCCATTGTGTGTGTGTAGTCCTACTTATATATGCAAACATTTGAACATGTCCTTCTACATGGCTCTATGACAAATTTCTTCTTGATTACCTATATTTTGTGTGCCTCATGTGTTTTTATGTTTTCCTCCTTGTGTGATTATATACCATGACACTTTTATTTTATTGTTACACACACACACACATAATAGTTTTCCATGCCATGAGTGACCTCATGCATCTACCCTTCCTACTTGGGAGCCATGATGGACATCATACCCCATCCCCCTAGGTAGTTACTTGGATTTGATACTATAAACACTAATTACATCTATCTTGACACTCTTATGCAATGATATATTACAACATACATTACTTACTCATGCTTAAATACTTTTATATTCTAATTTTATATCTGTACATTGTATTAGAATATCATACACATGTTTTGAATAACACATTTTATAGAGATACTTATTTAGAGGGTAGTTATTACAAAGATTTAACAACTACTCTCAAAAGAGGGGGAATTCATAGGGTTTGTTATAGAGATTAGGATCCTAGTTTGCATTTCATAGATACATTTTAACACATAGGCTCAGTTTCAAAAATCAGTCTCAGGGTAGACATAGAACAAAATAGAGACTTAGAATTTAGTTTATATCACATAGAAATTAGAATAGTTAAACATTATCACCTAGATTAAGAGACTATCACCACAGGGCACTACTATCCACTATAGGGCACTACTATCTAGTAACCCTAACTTTAGGACAATCTAGATTATTTAGGCCAATACACCAAGTACATTATAGATTTACAAAGACACAATCACATGTTTGATAGTTATCTTCAAATTTATCATAGATATATTCATTTTAGATAACATTCATACCAATTAATTATATATAGGGGCATCATTTATGGCATGATCATTCCTACATTCATTTTAGATACATAGATTCAACTATTATATACTCAATTTAGATTTAATATACTTAGATATGAGATTGGGGGCATGTGAATGGTATATATTTGTATATACTTATCTACACTTAGTTTGATCATATGGAATGAAAAAATTCATGTCATTCTCTATGTTGTATACATGTAATATCACATTCTAGGTTGTCACCAAATTCATGCCTTACTATATTTGTAGTGGTTAGCATCCCTATGTGGTCTAGAGTTACCTAATAGACTTAAGTGATCATAGAGCTAACATATAATGTTAGTTTTACTCATATAGATACTTTCAACACTTTACACAATTCAATTACAGATGCATCTACTTCACATAGGTGGGAAATGATGGAGTCATAACATACTTGATTTTTTAAGCCACCTACATGAGAGGATTATAAAAGCTTACATTCTTATCCAATCTATTCATAGAGATCAAGATCCATTGAGTAGGGGTGGGTAATGATGGAGTCAAAACCAGATTATTTTCTTGAGCCAAACATATGAGGATTGAGAAATCCATTAACTTGGTCTAAGATATTCAATGATATGGTTACTATGTACATCCACACACACATGTTGTCATTATGTTCATGCATTTGTTTACATACCCAACAAAGTGTATTAGTTCCTTCCCTCTCTCTTTAATCAACTTTATTCAATTTTATTATTTAAGTATAGTCTTTTATTTTTGATCATCTCTTAATTAAGGACTCATTTTTGCATGTTTCATTGTAGGACATTGTTTTGGATCATGTTCCACATATGCCTACCTAGATTCACATATTCAAACTAAAATATATGGGATTCACTTCCAAGTTAAGTATAGGGTCACTTATTTTCCTTTATTATGGTTATTTTTCTTTGCTACATTACTAGCATAAAGAGGGGGGAGGTAATCACCTAAATGTGGTAATTAGATGTTAAGAGTGTGTTTGAGTTACCCTATTCCTAGATTATCCCTAGTCATATCCTAGAGCCTTAGACACACTTCTTCAATCATTAAGTACACCATTATCACTTAAATTTAGCCATAACATAGTCCTGAAACTATCTTCTTAGATCCCAAACCATCTTGATCAGTATTTTACCAAGTGGACATTAACACCACATTTGGGAAACTATAGACACATGACGCTAGTGTCCCCAACTAGGCACTATGATCCTTAGCCCTAACTGTTCCCAACATATAATTTTGAAAATGTGTGCCCCTCAAAGGTCAACCTAAACATACTTTCTTATCTTCATAAGCTATACATCTATATAAATACAAGTCTAATTGACCTCTATTCACTATATAGAAAATAGATGTAAAAGCACATTCAAACCAAATATAAGTTGATAAAAATTAAATCATTTGATCCCTATTTTGCCCTAATTATACATACTACATTGGCAGGATTGCCAACGTCGGCCGATAAGTGACCGACGTCGGCGACGTCGGCCGATAAGTGACCGACGTCGGCGACGTCGGCCGGGTAACAACCATCATCGGCAGATGCACAATGGGGATAGAGTCTAGCTTTAGCTCTGTGCTCATTTTTACATGCTGCCAGGGTCAAGGCTAATGGAAAAAGTGATCGACAAGGGTTAAATAGAAGAAGAAGAATAAGACGGGGGATGACCAGGGGAGTCGACACGATTTCAGTGTCTACATTTGCCCCTTTTTGTCTTGTTGGTTGTTCTGGATGAACTGCAAGACAAAAATAGGAGTGATTGCCCCAGGTGTGGGATAAGGTTGATTTCATCTTGTTGGTTGTTTGAATGAACTACAAGACAAAAACAGGAAGTGGATTGCCCCGATTATGGATGAGGTATTCCCCCTCAAAGTAGGAGTCGAGGGAAGGGAACTGGGAATCGGGTGCTTATTTGACAAAGAGTGGATGGAAAAGGGGTGAGGGTGAATGCTGCAAAAGTCGTGATTGCGTGCATACCACTGCACGAGATGGTCAGGTCAAAAAGTGTCACAGGTCAAGGGTCGAGGAGTGCCAAAATTGAAATAACCAGGCCCCAGCATTTAGTCATCTGCTGATCGGGTTATGCAATCTAAGCTGAAGCTCCAAATGGGTCATCACGTTTTAGGTATCCTAGGCTCAGGAAGTGCTCCTATAATCACGAAAAAGTCACAAGTAGTGCGGATCAACTGGCTTGCGATCCTATACTTGTGAGGGTTAAAAAAAAAAAATCTGCACACAATTTTGCTAACCAGTCATGAGGTAGCATATATGCAAAAACAACCAAGGCAACAATGTCTTGGAAGTGGTTGAGGTTGGAGGAGAGAGGCATGATCTCCAATGGTTGGTGGGCGAGGGGAGGAATGGATGAAAGGATGTGGCTGAGCTAACCCCAGAAGACAGTCGTGTCATCTGAGTGCTGCCTACATAGCCCTGGTCATAGGGCTTTAGGCCAATGTAGTTCAGACAAAGGGTCTGAGTAGTAGACAGGTGGTTAAAATGGTCGATAGATTGGTCTTGGTTATGACGAAATGATGAGGAGAAGAGATGTGGCAGCCGTTTCCAAATGGTGTATTCTGCAACATTGGTCGAGAGGTCTTTCATCCCTAGCAATATTCCATATTCGTGATGGATGTATGCTAAAAATGAATTGAGGTCTATTTATGCTTCAACAAGTATTGGTTTATGCAGAACATAAATTGTGGCGGGTTGATAGTTTCCATGTGTATTGGTGTCCATAGAAACTAGGGTGAATAGGCTATGGGAGTGGTCTGAAAAGAGAGTTGAGGTGAGTTGATTGACAAGTGATGAAGGTGAATGTGACCAAAGTGCAGAAGAAGTGAAAAGCATATTGCTCTTTCATTTACAAGGACCAAAAAGATAGCATAGATAGGGGTTATGAGAACCAAGAGCCCCATTCATGCGTGACGTCGTTGACCATAGTTATGTTAGAGCAGTAATCAAATCACTTTGACATTAAAGTGAGCTCGAAGTCCCTTGAGCAGGTGATAGGAGGAGGAAAGAGGGTAACCCGTTTTAAGAGCAGAGATAACTATGCCCCTTTTTATAAGAGACCCTGAGACAACTATAAGTCAAGTCCATGACTCATTCATCATTTTTTTTTTTTTTTTTTGAGGTGCAGACTGATCAATGCGGGAAGCCTGCATAGAGATGTCATTTGCTTGGTGGTCAGTTGTGAAGCTGATCAATGCGGGAAGCTTCTAAAATAGTGCTGTTTATTACCAGATTAGTCATAGCCATCCTTCAAGGGAGTGGTCTAGATTTTTGTTTAATATAAAGGCTTTTGAATAGCTGTCCTTCGAGGGAGCAGTCTATTAATTACAATAATGATAGTATAGTTGTCCTTCGAGGGAGCAGTCTGCTTTTTGATTTTGATATTGATATAGTGACCATGGATATTGTGACATCTTGATTTGTTTTGACAAAAATGTGAGTCGTGGACAAGATTATAGAAGGTCAAGGGCTCCCTTTTATGAGGACAAAAGCATCCATATAGCATAAAAGGGTTATAGGAATTGTTAAGAAGAATAGGGTTGAAAGGAAGTAGGATTAAGAGGATGGGGATTGCTCAAGGGACGAGCTCAAGTTAAGTGTCCAGTGGATGAATACTCGACTAGCAGTAGAACGGTCACAAATGCAACGGATTAAGAGGCTCAGGTTCTGGGCGTCCATCAAGAGAAGACAGACGATAAGTCCCTGATCCATACTTGTGCGTGATAATAAAAGGTCCGAGCCAATTAGGAGCAAACTTGCCTCATTTACTGCGCTCCATATTGGTCACATGTTGATTGATGAGTGGATGTGAAGTTGACTGATATGGTCGTTGATTGATCGAGACTGGTTGAATGTGTGGATAAAAAGGTTGGTCAATGTTTGGTTGAGATTTGGTCATTTGATAGTTGATTGGTTGAGACTGGTCGAATGTAGGGTCGAAAGTAGGGTTGATGGATACTTGGTCAAGGTTTAAGATTAAAAGAGTGATTGATATGTGGTCGAGATTGTGTTGAAAAAATGGTCGAGGTTTGGATGAAGGTTGAATTCCCCCAGCGGCTAGGGAGAATGTTTGACAGATTGGTTAAGGTCGGTTGAGGTTTAGTGGTCAGATGGACTGTGTTGATGTCGAATAAGGGGGTTAAAGGCGACAAAGGAACCAGAACCTGGCGTGGAGATCCCGATTTAGGTGATGAGGTTGGAGAGGCATGAGTTGGTGTTGATGATTTGGTAAAGAGGTGGTCAAGATGATCCTTGATGAGAAGGGAATCCTTTCTCCGTTGGTGACGAATGACAGCTTTAAGAGCGCAACAATGCTCAGTGTCATGTCCTGGAGTATGATGATAGTGACAGTACTTAGAGTTGTCAAACCAAGAGGGTCTTGATCTAAGAGTTGATGAGAGGGGCGGTGTTGAAGGCTTGATAACGTGGTCAAGAAGAGAGGTGTCATTCCCCAGACATTGGTGAATGGCGACCTTGAGGGCACAACAATGTTCTGTGTCGTGTCCAGGCGTGCGATGATACACACAAATACGAGTGTCATCAAACCAAGGTGGTTTAGGTCCGAGAGATTGATATGGTTTGAGAGGTAGAAGGTTGAGGCGAGATGACTGCAACAAGTGCCGTAACAGCAAGGTATAAGAACCTGCTAACAGGTCTGGATATTTTATTGCAGTGAGGGTTGATGACATTGGTTTGAGAGGCGTAAGAGACGTTGGTCGATGATTTAGAGAAGATATATGTTTGATAGGTTGATAGAGTAATGGAGGTGACGTGCCTCTATGAAGGATGGGAGTAGGAAGCACTCCAATTAAAGAGGATGGATGTGGGCCTAGGATTGAAGGTAATGACGAAGGTGGGGGAGGAGTCCTCCAGTGTGGTCTAGTGGTCTTCATGGGTTTGAGTCGAGGGCCACTATTGTGCGAGGTGAGGTTAGATATGGGTTTGGGTTTAGATGTGGATGGAGGTGAGTGAGATATAACAATCTTAGGCAAAGGGCAAGAGGAAACCGTGACTGGGTCTTTCTCAATCGAAATGGGTAAAGAGACTGGTTCTTCTCTTGGTGGAGAAGAAATAGGAGAGTGTGGCTCCTCAAGTAGGCAGATGGCAGGGATGATCATGCCTTCTACGTGTGCTTGAGGAGTGGGCGAGGTAAGGTCTTTGGATGAAGGTAGGGCTAATGGCATAGGTGTGGTCAAGGCGTCCTCCAGTATGAGAGAGGTTAATGGAGGACTAATAGGAGAAGAGGGTCCTTCATCCTGTGAAGAAGGTTGGTCAGGGACAAGAGGTAAGATAGTGTTGACAGTGTGTATATCATGGTCTTGAGGGTCATTGATCATGGTTTGGACGTTGTCTTGAGTAGGGGTGATTAGGAAAATGTTTTTTGAAGATGTCGAGGTTTTGGTTGGGTGGTGCATTCAGGTTATCCAAGATAAGATCACCCTTGTCTAGCATGTCCTGGATGAGGTTTTTAAAAGTTTGACAGTGATCTGTATCATGGCCTTTGACACGGTGATAGTTACAAAAGTGGTTCTCCCTGTACCATGCAGGGATAGGTGTTGAGGGGTTGAATTGATGTGGTTAGATTGAAGGGAGATTGAGGACCCCCTGCTTGACGAGTTTATCCAAGACAGAGGCATATGACTCTCCAATTGGAGTGAATTGATGCTGTATGGATTGACGTTGAAAATGTTTATTGATGTAGTCTAATGTTGAAGATGCTGGTCGGTTAGTTATTGTTGAAGATGATGGTCTAAAGATGACAGTGTTTGCCGACCCCTTAGATTGAGAGTGGGTAGAAGAAGGTCTGGAAGAAGAATGGTCATTGGTTCTTGTGTTAGTGTTACACAATTTGACCTTATCTTCTTCAATAGCACAGAGTTCAAGCTTTCGGGCCATGGTGAAGGCCTCATCGAAAGTGTGGAATGTTTGAACCCGCAAGGTGGATGAGATGTGACTGACACATGCTTGGGAAAAGAGATTAATGAGCTCGGGTTGAGGCAAGGAGAAGGAGAGCTAGTTAATCAAGCCTCTCCAATGGGCAACAAAATCAACTACTGATTCGTCGTCAAATTGCCTAATGGAGTAAAGGTCTGTGATCGAGACTTGTTTAGTGATATTGATTGAGAAATGTCTAATGAATAATTGAGCGAGTTGAATGAATGAAAAGATAGAATGTCTGGCAAGGGAGCTATACCAGTTAAGGGCAGGGCCAGAAAGAGACATAGGGAACATGCGTAAAAGTAACGCATTGTCGTGGGCAATAAGATAGTAGGCATGTCTGAATGCCCGTAGATGTTGTTGTGGGTCTTCCTTACTCTAAAAGCGAGTAAATTTAGGAAGCATCCAATGGTTGGGGTATGGTCGGATAGGGACAGAAGGATGAATGGGCTCGTTGTAAATTTGGTCATATGAAGAGACATTACTTGAACCGGAGATAGAAGCTTCGAGACTGGACATTTTATCCATCAGCATCTTGATGACATCTGCTGACAGATTGGTGGACGGAGCACCCCCTAGGTTGTAAGGCACTTGAAAGAGGTTAGAGGAGGTATACGACGTAGTCGGTTGTACTAGTAAGGGTGCAACGTACAGATGACTAGTCACAGGGGTAGAAGTAGAGGCTAAGGGTGGTTGCATCATGAAGGTCGAAGGTATAAGTTGACTAGGCACTGCCAAAGGTGGTTGAGTAGCGGCACTGGTAGAAGGATAGGTTGGTACTCCTGCATTTGTGGGCGCAAGAGTGTAAGGGGTCGAGACAATCAAGTTCTAATACGATGTAGAACTTGGTTGAATTACAGGTGATTGAGGGGGTAACGAAACCCCGATGGAGGTCGGTCTAAAAATAGACGAAGAGGCCAAACTTTCCGTATTGGCCATGGTTGAGTTAACGGTTGAGGTGAAAGGCTGAGTCAAAAAGGGTTGGATGATGAATGGTGTCGATGTCATTGCCATGTCACCCGAAAGGTCTCGCATTGGGTTTCTCGTGAGATAGTTATGGAGGGCTGCGGTATTGAGGTCCAAGAATCTTTCGAAATCCTGGTCCCCTTCAGGGATGATGGGAATTTGAGTCGGGGTCAGGGTCGGTCCTGTAGGAGTTCTTTCAGTCTTCGAGTGGAACTCCATGATAGGACGGGTTAGAGATGGGGTAAACAAAAGCAGTTGACGGCTAGAGTGGTAAAAAAAGGGCCTTGGTTTGACTGCGTGTCAAAACCATACAAGGCAAGAGAGAACGTCCTCACACACTCAAACAAGCATATAAGAACTAAAAAGATGAAGACACAAGCAGATCCTAAAACCCTAGAAGTAAAATTTTTTAGGATTATAGTGGCTTATGCCTTAGAATGTGTGTAGAGGAAGATTGGCTTTGAGTCGGGTCTTAGAAGAAGTCTATGAATGGTTTTAGGTTAGTTATGGTGCTCAAGAAGTCTGTGTTAGGGTCCGTACGAGGCCTGGTGCTAAGGAGCAAGCTCCCCTCACTTCATGAGTCCAGTGGTAAGCTGGGCCCACTTAGCCAAAATATACTTTGCCTAGAGATTATCCTCCACCAGAGAACGGAGTGGGCTTTCCCCTTGGTGATGAAATCCAAGTGAGATTGCCAGGACGGGTAAGGTATCTGCTGGGGGATGAAATCCCAGTCGGGCCTTGTCTTAGGTAAGTTAAAATGTTTGTTTTGTGCAAGTGGTTTGGTCGTGTAACATGAAGTGATCTAGATTAATTCAATATGCGTTTGTTAATTACTATGTGTGGTCTAAAAGATGTAGGCAAACAAAAATGAATGCAAAATATTTTAATGCCCAAGTCCAAATGTTTGTTTGTATGAAGACAAATGGAGAAAGAGTCGAAGAATATGAGTTTTAGCTAGTCTAGAAGTGCAAGAAAGAAAAGAAAAGTTCGTTTTAGTCCTACTTATGATGTCATTAAGAAGAGATGAGAGGAGGCAAAAAGGAAGGAACCTAATGCACCTAAATGAACGAAAGAAAGAAAGAAAGAACCCAAGGAGGCCCTAGGGTCCCACCGAGCGTGCCAGAATGTTTCTATGCTAAATTGCTTTCTACATTCAAAAGAAGAAATAAGAAACTAAAAGAAATGGTCAAGGCTAGAAGATACCTGATAAAGTTGTGCGCACCGAAATCAGACGTTGGAAGATTCTCCTCTTTGGCTGTGGAGGAATGACACCTGAGAAGAAAAGAGACTGAAACACGAAAAAATGTTAGTCAAAGATATGGTGGGCTGTCAGGCAAATGCCCGATCCTGAAAGTACGAAGACTTCCTAAAAGGATATCAACCCACTGATAAAAAAGCAAAATATTGGACTGAAGTAGATATAATGTAAGATAAAATGACAGAAATAAAGGACATAAAATAAAATGCGTACCTAATAATGAAGTAAAATGTTCTGTGCAGTCATCAATGTTGGTCTCTGTGTTGCCGGTGTCGGTCGGAAAGGTGCCGACGTCGGTTAAGATACCAGCATCGGTAGGGGTGGTGACCGGCGTCGGTCGGGGCAAGTTCTGGATAGAGTCTGGACGAATTGTAGAAGGTCTAACAGAGTTGGGATAGGGTCTGGTCAAGGTCGGGACAGGGTCGGGATAGGGTCTGGACAGGGTCTAAACAAGGTCTAATCAAGGTAATGTCGAGTCTGGACAGGGTCTGGGGGTTTTGGCCGAGTCTAGACGGAGTTATAGACTGGGATAGTGGGCAGAGATGTAAGGAAGGGACTCAGGGCTCAGGTCTACAGTCTGAAGATCCGAGATGATAGAAATAGAAACAACAAACAAATAATAACCAGAAAGAAATAAAACAAACATAGTAAATACTTACCTGCCAGGAGACATGATAAAAGCCATGATTAAAGTTATTGAAGCGTTGCCGTAAGTTGATCGAAGTGAATGTAGATTGATCGAATGCTGGAGTTGGTTAATCGTCAGAGCTGATTGGTTGCCAGAGTCTGTGAATGTCCCAGTTCAGGGGTCGATTGATTGATTGATTAGTTGATTAGCCTTTGGGATTGATCGGCGGATGCTGATGAAGGCAAGGGGTGGTTTGAGAGATGGTTCAATAACCGTTCGAGAAACCGATTGAGAACCAAATGATAACTGATAACGGAAAACGGTAAGGTGACTGACGTTGGCAGGATTGCCGACGTCGGCTGATAAGTGACCAACGTCAGCGATGTCAGCCGGGTAACAACCATCATCGGCAGATGCATAATGGGGATAGAGTCTAGCTTTAGCTCTGTGCTCATTTTTACATGCTGCCAGGGTCAAGGCTAATGGAAAAAGTGATCGACAAGGGTTAAATAGGCGAAGAAGAATAAGACGGGGGATGACCAGGGGAGTCGACACGATTTTGGTGTCTACAAACTCATAAGGAGTCTTATCACAATTGACTCTCAATAAATATCTATTATAAATATGCACTACTACAGAAACTACCTCTCTCTAATATTTATTTGGTATCTTGGATTCATTTAGCATTGTCCTCACCATCTCCTGAACTATTCTATTTCTCCATTCAAATACTCTATTTTGTTATGGAGTTTTGACTGTTGAATAACATCTCTTTATTCCATGGTCTTCAAAATACTCAATAAACTAATCTGATATGAATTATCCTTCTCAATCTGATCATAGGCACTTAATCTTCAAACTGGTTTCATTCTCAACTAATGTTTTGAATGTTTTAAAATGTCTGAAATCTTTTGATTTTTAAAAAAATCATTACCCAAGTTATACATGAAAAATCATCAATAAGTAACATGAAATATTTCTCACCTTGATTACTTTGAGTTCTCATAGGTCTACATAAATCATCATAAACAAGCTCTAACATCTGAGTGGTTGAGTACTCTTTTATTTTGAATCACCTTTTGGAGTGCTTCCCATGCTGACAAGCTTCATAAAGAGTGTTGGATGGCTTTGTAATCTTTGGAGAATTTCTTCTTGATTGATTCTTACTAGTGTTGACAATATTTTCAAAATTTATGTGTCCTATTCTCTTATGCCATAGCCAACTTTCTTCCATTTGAATCAATCAACATCTTTGACCTTTGATATTTGATAACATATTCAAATTATTACCTATTTTCTAAGCATCTACAACTAACACATCTAAATATTTTCTCCTAATTTCATAACCTTTTGCATAAAAATTTAGTATGTGCCCCTAATCACACATTTAACTTACACTTAAAAGATTATGCCTAAGAACTTCTACATACAAAACATTTTTAGTTTTAATTCTACCATTATCCAAACTTAGTGTACCTTTTCCAGCAATTCTAGTAGTAGTATTATCTCTGAATTTCACTATACCACCATTTATATTCTTCAACATTATGAACTTAATCTTATCTATTATCATGTGTATTGAACATCCACCATCAATGAACCATGTATTTTATTCATTTCTTGCATGCAAAGCTATCTAGACCAACATCGACTTTTCAAGTTGTTTCTTCTACCATGAACTTGTCTAAACTTTCTTTTTGATGAATGGAGACTTGAAACTCTGGTCCTTCTTGACTGAATAAAACATGTTTCTACAATACTAGGCTATGTGTCTAAAGTTATTACACTTGTAACATATTAAGGCCTCTTCATTAAAGCCTGATAGAATATCAAAAGAGTTGTGGCTTCTGCTTGACTCTGCACGAGTTTCCTTCTTATTTCTAAAATTTTTATCCCTTTTTTGACATTCTATTTTATTATGACCATATCCAATACAATAAAAATAGTAACCATAAAAATAGGACCTATTTGTGTATCTCTAACTTGATTACCTTTTGTAGCTCTATTCTTTCTAGCCTTCTTTGTTTGAGATGTCCTCTGTATTCTTAACTTCTTCCCTTTGTATTTCATCTTTTGTAAGAGTTTCAACATAACACTTTCCTTTTTCTATGTTAACCTTGTCTATGGCCTCCCCTTTCTCTGTTTCAAATCCAATACTTATCTAATTTGACATTAATCTTTGACTTTCTAATATCTTATTAAACATATTAGTGCTATTCTCAAATTTTGAATCATTGGTTACTCTATCATTGATTATTTTATTTTATTTTCTCAAGATCTTCATTTAAATAAGCAATTTCAATAACATACCTTTCACATTCTTTACTTACTATTTGCAACTATGTTTATAGATATTTTTCATTCTTCTTGGCTTCTTCAAGTGTGCTTGTAGATCTTCAATTATTTCCTTTGACTCCTTTTTATTTTTCTTGATCTAGAGCTTTAATCTTTGATTCTTTTTCTCAAGAGGTTTTATCTCTTCTAAGGCATAAATGAGTTCTCCTTCCAGATTCACTTTGGCTTTATCTTGTTCTTATTCTTGATTATTTTTACTTTTTCTTGTAGAGAAAGCTTCATATATGGCCATGAATAGAATCTCTTCTTATTCTGAATCATTGACTCCACTATCTTTGGCTGAGCTATGATCTTTAGAATACAAACTCTTCTTCTCTAATCTCTTCTTGAATTTTCCTTTGAAATTATTCTTGTATGTAGACTTTCCTTCTTCATTGTCACCATTACCCTTATCTGGGCACTTAGCTGAAAAATATCCAATCTTTCTACAATTAAAACATTTAAAAGGTAATTTTCATTGATATTTACCCATGCCCTTTTTTAGCTTGTAAATTAATAGAGCTCCATTGTGATCTTCATCATTACTAGAACTATCACTTGATTCTTAAATCTTAGCCTTCTCTTTCTTTGATTTCTAAAAAGTAGCTTCTCTCTTTGAGGGTTTCTCTTATTCAGTCTGCATCTCATATGCTATAAGAATACCATGTAGCTCATCCATATTTATCTTGGCTAAATTATTCATCTCTTCAATTTCCAAAACTTTTGCATCATATCTTAATGGTAGAGATCTCAAAACTTTTTGTACCACAATTGATTCTTCTAACTTTTCTCCAAGACCTTGAATCAATTAACTATTTGGTCAACCCATAAAAGATAAATTTCTATATTTTTTTCCTCTTCCATATTCAAACACTCAAACTATCTTCTAAAAGTCTGAAGCTTAGATTGCTAAACTTTTTAATCACCTTTGTAAATATTCTCAAGTTTTACCTAAGTTTCATGATTAGATTTACATTGCATTATTTTAACAAATTATGATTCACATAAACCACATAAAATAACATTTAAATCTTTATCATTATTTTCACTTACCTTCTTTTCTATCAGAGTAGTTACAAGTGTCTGTGACTCTTCATATTCCTCCACCACTACTTGCCAAATGTCAAATCCAAGGGCCATCAAATAAGTTCTCCTCCTTATGCTCCAAAAGGCATAATTTTTCTCATCAAATAAAGGTTCCTTATTTGTATAAAAACCTTCATGTGATCCAACCATCATGCTTTCCCTGATCTACTTTTAAGCTATAAAACTATTTCAAAAGGAACCTGCTCTAATACCAATTTTTAAGGATGAAATATACTGAGAGGGGTGAGGTGAATCAGTATATTATATATCTTTTACTTAATATGATCTCTTTTCTTTAACCACTTAATAACACATTCAAAATATGCAATAAAACTAAAACAATAATATATACCACACAGAGAGAGAGAGAGAGACCAAATTTTTATGTGGAAACCCAAAGTGGGAAAAACCATGAAGAACAATATTAAGTATATGAATGAGCACCAATTCAAATTACAAAGTTCACAAGCACCAACTTGCAAGAACACCAACCCCTCTACCAATCACCAACACAAAAAATATTTGTGAGCACCAACCCACAGGAGCACCAACCCCTTGTAAATATTTGTGAGCACCAACCCACATGAGCACCGACCCCTCTTGTGTATAAAACACAACTATATTTCAATGTTGCTTACTTAACAAATGATAGAAATCTAAAATATCTCTTTCTTTTCTCTCCTATAAAACAATTACAAACCATGTACTCTCTTGCATTTTACAAATGACTTCTCAAGCCTTTATTTATAGCTTTCCAAATGACCTTTTTTATTCACCCTTTGTGACCCTTCAATCCTCATAGAAAATGGCACCAAACTTGCATGACCCTTTGTATCCTTTCATTTGAAAAGTTACATGGTGACCCTTCATAAGCAAATGCATCCTTTCCTCTTTTGTATTTATCTTGGTGAATTTACATATTCCTTAAAGTGTCCCTTCATGGAAAAATGTGCCATACCCTCTTTTGTCTTCATATGGTGACTCTTGGAATTCCTCAAGATGACTCTTCTTGAGAAAATGCATCTCATTCCTCTTTTATCTTTACCTTGTGACTCTTTGACTTCTCCATGGGCCCTCTTTTGACTTATATGCAACCAAAAATATATTTGTTAATATTAAATAAATATTAACACACATTAGCCAAGATATGAATATTAAAAACACCATTAAATGTAATGGGGTCTTTGTCACCAATGCTAGACCTTTGACATCAATGACAATATTTATAACAGCCTTATCCTTGGCATGAGTCTAGAGTATGTGAATCCTAATGGTGTGCTTCTTAAATATGTGAGATACCTCTTGTATGATTCTAAGGTTAAATAAATTATATTTTAGAGTATTTATGTGAAATCTATGGTCCTCATCTATGCATTCATGTAAGATGCAAACCATGTGTCCATCATGAATGAATGTCAAGTATTTATCTAGTTAATGAACTGTTTCATCCATTACCTATAATCATGTACTACCAAGTATAACCTATCTATGAGTGTCTCTTCCAAAAATTAATAATAATGTATTAGTCTCTTATGTCCAATAGAGTCTTGATAGTGTATATCATGTTGCAACTTACTCTCTTGATAACCAATGTGGTGTAAAAATACCAAAGTACAAGTACTAAGATCAAAATCCTCATTTATTGCCATATGGGGAAAATATATGTCTACTAAAAATATCTATATAGTCAATGGATCATGTTATGAATATCTATGTCAGTTACAAATCTATCATGGTGATTTTATCTATGAATTAGCTTGTATCACTGATGGTGGTGGTGCCTATAGAGGTGGAGGTTATATGATCTATATGGTACCCTTAGCCTTAAATTTATTTAATTTATGTTTTAGTGCTGAACATGTGTCTATATCATATATTATGAGTATATATAAGTGAAAAAAGTGATTCCCTTCTTATGGTGATAATCTACTAACTGATCTATGTCAAATTGTGGGTAATATCATCAATCCTATATCACGTAGTAGTTTTAGGATCTAGTGTGGTCTATCTTGTGAAGTCCCTTCTTGTATCTATATGACTGAATAAATATCCATGTATGTTACCATATGTACTAAATGTATCAAGGGATGTGCTATTGACTATGGCTAAGTATGGGATCATATAGCTGTAGGATCCTAAACAAGTGATGCTGCTATTATAGCATAGGGTATGAGTGTATGTAAATTATCTTTGTACTCTCTTGGGCCTATTGGGATAAATCTCAATCCATAAAAATAATATATATATATATATATATATATATGTGGTTAATCATCCTCTATAGTGTCTTGTGAATCTATGTTAGAATTAAGAATATAAGCCTCTTCTAAATTGACAAGTAGTGGTAATCAGGATATAAGGATCTCATCATATATCCTAGATGAGGATGTATATACTATGAGAGGCTATTCCTCTATTATTGGTTAAGGTAACTATACTGGGAGAGGTTATTATTCTATCATCAGTGAGGGTACTTATGTTGTAGGAAGCTCTAAAGGTGGTGTATGAATAGTCTTACTAGACTTCCCTACCTCATAGGTATGCATATTATCAATGGGAATCCTATGATGTGGGGGTTTGATGAAAACATGATGTGTTCCATCTAATGGTGTATTAGTGTAGGAGACTCAATGAGTCTATAATATCTAAATGGTTGATTATCTACTGGACATGTGTATAGGTACCCATCATGTATAAATTTGACACATCTATGAAGCGTGGAAGGTAAAACCTATATAGCATGTATCTAAGGTCTCTTGAGTGGAAAATTATAATGTAAATAGTTCAACATCACCTAAAAGTGTGTAGATAATGTCTTTGGTCCCACTGTAATGTCCAATGTGATTGTTCCAAATGTCTCTTTAGGAATGTCATCAAACCCTAATATGTTCTTGTACATATTATAAATATATGATATATCAACCCCTATGGTTTTAATAAATGTGAGTTTACATATATTGAGTCTTGAAATACTGTTGATGAGAACTCATTTAATAGTTGTGTTATTGATTTGAGCTTGAATAAAAAGTTACAAGTTCTAATCAATTACTAATTGTGAGGGTTAAGCCCATTGGAAAAAGATATCACATCCTCCACATCCTTGATAGTATTCATGATAGATGAAAAATAGGATGGCTCAATATCATGAAGCACAAATGTGTGATTAAGTGTTTGAAATGAAATATCTTGTAAGATTGTTTCTTTTTATAGTAATTCTAATATAGGTATTTTAGCTGGTGTATTCCTCAAATGAACCCAATATCAAATTATCTTTGCTGATCTTTGGGTGATATTTTAGTGTGATGTAGATGAGGAGGGATGGTAAGTTACATTGATATTCTATAGGCTGAGGAGGCACCCTATTCTACCTAGTGACATCTTGAACCCTATGATCTAATATTTTCAAGAGGCAAGTAGAGAGGTGGGATGAGAGCATTGATAATAAAGGTGTCTAGGTGGAGGTAGAAAAAAATGAGTATTTTGATCACTCTATCATCTAGAGTAACTAGAGGTATATGAATGTGATCCATATAGTAAGGATCCACAAGAAAATGTGGCTCACATGATGGAGGACCACTATGTAAAACAAGCTTAGCTTGAGCCAAATATATGATATGAATAACATACATGTGTACATTTCTATAAATAGTTGGTAACAAATATGTTAAACAAAGTATCAAGATTTATACCATGAAGTGAAAGATGGATTCCATCATGATAATATTGGGTAAGCTGTATATTAAGACTGATTAACTACTAGAAATGTGAACCCTAGGGTGATCTAGGGTTAGGGTTTTTTAAATCTAGGGTTTTTTTTAATACTTTAAATTATATGTAAAATAAATTGAAGCCATACTATGAAATTGATTTAATTTAGCTATGTTATCTAAAAATATTAGAAAATCAAAAGTATGCAGCCCTAAATTATTACGCAAAAATTTGGAATTAATGTAAGCTAAAGTTTGGAGTAATTTTCAAAGTAAGTTAGATTCACCAAATGATTTAACCTTTTAGGGTTTTACACAAGTAATTCTTATGTTTGGTTAAAGGGACAAGATATTTAAATCAGTTAAAAAATAGACAATAATCAAGCACTAATTTGTTATGTATTTTAAACTTGTTTGACTTTCTTAAAATAGTAATAAATATGCTTGAATAAAGACTTATTTAGAAAGTGACTATTGTGGATGATCTAGGTTTTGAAAACTCAATTTTCGATAGTTCTAAGTGTCATCAACAAGATCCTTAGATATATTTACTACCATTTTATCCTCAAAATGGTGTTGGTGTCCTCTTTATAGGACTATTCCTATTTTCTATGAGCATATGTGCCTATTTTTTTAGGTCCTATTACTTTTTACATGAAATCTAGAACTCTGTGTTGTGCTTAAAAAATTTAATTTAGTGTGCAAACCCTAATCTCCTTGCAAGTATGGTATGAGATGAATTTTTTTGTTCATTAGTAAGATAGGATGGACATCCTCATCACCCCACTTTGAAAAGATATTCTTACATACATAATACTCTATGGAGGGATCAAGCCTGGTGCAGTTTTCCCACTTGGTGCTTGGTGCAAGTGCAAGTAAATGCTAGAATGAGAGTTGACTTGGTTACCTTGAATGTGCTTGAGCTTTAAAATTAAGGATTAGTGATACTATAGATGGTATTATGTATAAGTATGGCATAATTGGGATCAAATACCTTAATTTTACTCAACTTGTCTTTTGTTAATAGGCTTTTACATCTATTTTACTTCTAGTGAATAAAGGATAAATAAACTTGTATTTACAGAGATATATAACTTATATAGATAAGAAAATATACTTAGGCCAACTGTAGGAAAGACACATGTATGTAAAAGTATCCATTCAAGAGAGTTAGGGAAAAGGATAATAGTTTCCTATTGGGGACACTAACACCATGTGGCTATAGTGTCCCAAACGTGGTGCTAATGTCAACCTAGAAGACTATTAGGCAAACTAGGTTGGGATCTAGGAAAGCTATCTTGGGATTATGTTTGAACTAACTATAGATACCTATGGTCTGTATAATGACTATAAAAGTGTGGGAAAGGCTCTAGGATAGGTCTAGGGATAAACTAAGAATAGGCTAACTCAAGCAATACTCTTACCATCCAAATACCACTTTTAGGTGATTATATTTTTGAAGTACAAACCCTAAACTAATCAGGGTTATGCCAAAGCCTCATCTAATTTGGGATTCACTAGTCTACCTTTTGTATTTAGATTGTGTTACTTGAGTTAGTTTCTTATTTGATCTAAAAGACCCCTTTGTTTATACCTATAATTTATTGTTTGTTTTGTTCATTATTTAAGTGTCTTTTGAGCCAAGTTGTTACCACATGCCTTGTTTGAAGTTTATTGTGCCAAGTTAGAAAATATCCTAGTCCCATCATCAAATAGTATTTTGTGAGGTAAATATTGTGTCTCAGTGAGCCAATTACCAAGTCTCTCCCAAGCAGTGTAAATTTTAATGGTGAAAATTCATTAATTAATGAATATTCCAATTTTTGAATTTTATATTTGGAGAGTTTTTAGGGTTAAGACATGGGTTTGGATCACCTAAAATATAGGAATGTAAATGATTTTTTGGGTTACCTCACTAACTATTTATAATAATTTCTTAATTTACCCTTCAATTTGCCACAAATATATAATACATAGGATACCATAGGTAACCATAAAAATATACTTTTGACAATCGCCACCTAATATCAAACAAAGCACAAGAAACTAACAAGTTGAAATGGATCAACAAAAACCATAATGTAAGTGTAACCAAAGGACCATAGATAAATGACAAAACCAAATAGGAGTATCTAATCTATAGCATTGAATGGTGACATCCAATCTATAACACTAAATGACAACATCCAAATGGCAACATTCAATCCATGAATAAAGGAACCAAAAAACAATATTGAATGTCTCCATTAAATGGTAGTACCAAATGATAGTGATGAATAATAATACTAAATGACATTGCTAAATGGTAATGTTAAATGGTGGTATCCACTTTGTAGCCAGATAATATAACTAAAAACTAGAATGGTGCCACAACCAAATGGTAGAATAATATTGTATCATCCACTCTCTAACTAGATGACAAAATTGAAGAGTTACATCCTTTTGATCATCATCACATCTAATGAAAATGGTAAAAGGATAGGTCAATTATCAAGGAAGTCAAGCATATTATCTTATTTTAAAGTGCCAATCAAAAATCCCACATAACCACAATGCACTTAAAATATAGGCATTTATTTCTTTTTTAGTTTGTTTTGAATTTGAATTTAACTATTCAATAAAATATTAAAACAATTTTACATGAAAAAATATGCATTGATATCTCACAATAATGGATTAAATAGAATAACGTGTCACCCCCTGAAGATTATTTTGGTGATGACATGCTACCACTTGAAGACATTCCTATGGTTTTTGATGATAATGATCATGACACTCAAGTGGGAGAAGATCTTGATGGTTCTCATCAAACATAAAGGTTAGTTAAAAACTCCAAAAAATCTTCACAAAGGAAGAGAAGTAGATGGAATTTTGGAAGATCCTTTAAGGTGGATTGGGTAATGCAATTTCCCTTCATTTAACTTGTAGAGCCTAAAAAATCTGATGATACTCCAATAACATTTATACGTACAATATGTATCTAAAAACTAGGAAAGGAACATACAATCAAACTGAAGTTAGACAGGATTGAGAAACACTATGGAGAAATATATGTGATAATGAAGCACCAAGATGGATAGATAATAACAACACATAGGTGTAAAAATGCAGAGTAATACATGCATGTAAGATATGCATGCGAGTATGAAAATGACAAGAAATGTCAAAAACATCCTGTTAAGAAAGGGAGAATAATCGAAGCAAATTTTATAAAAGTTATCCAATCCCATCTAAAGGCCAAATATATAAAATTCTATATTGTATACCACATTCTAAAAAAAGGTAGACCTATTTCTAATTTTTTAGATTATAAGATTTTATTTCAACATAATGGATTTTTGGATATTCTATAATAACATTGGTCAAATAGTAGTGCTTGGAAAATATAAAAATGTCTAGAAATGGTTAAGAATGAGGATTTGAAATAAAAAGTTTAAAATTCACTATTGATCTCACTATCCATTAATGAGGTCATAATAATTGATAACACATCTTGGGTTTGCATGCATGTTTATACTTTTGAGAACTATTCAAGACAAGATCATCTACTAGTATTTCATAGAATGGTAGAAAATTGAAATGCTAAAATTCTTCACAAATTGGTTGTATTTAATTTTAAAGATAAAGATCAAATGGATGATTATGAAATAGCTACAAAGATGGTGTGTGTTGGGGATGATGGTGCATTAGTTATGCAAGGGAATATAAATGGTTTTTATGTTTGGATATAAACGATAGTTTCCCCATATATGATTCCAATTTATTAATGGTTCATAAGATGAATCTTTCATATAAAATAGTTAACAAATTTGCTAATGTCACAAAATTTGAGGACCTCATTCATGACTTACATGCTTATATGTCAAGCAGTTCAAAAAGATTTTCAGAGTTCCAAAAATTTTCAATAAGAGTGACTGATGGTAAGAAACTACTGAAAGATGTGGATACAAGATGGATTTCTATGTATGAACGTGTATGCCAAATTTTTGAAGAATATCCATCATTTGTTGGTTTAATGTATAAATATCATAGAGAATTTGACAAGGCAAAAAATTTGTTACACCATTTAATATATTTGGAAACATTGCTACATTATGTGGAATTCTCCCAATGCTAGAGGAAATAAATTATTTAATGAAACATGATCAAGAGAGATCCATTTATATTATTGACATCATATGGCTGAGAAAATGAGTATGCCAATCTCTAGATATAATATACACTCAAAATGAAAAGTTTCATGGCCCTATTTTTAGTAGTTAGAAATGTTTGATAGATTTAAGGAATATTTAAAGTTATTTAAAATTGAATATAAATGATCATCTTTGTTTCATTATTAATGGCAAGGAGATACCAATGCACACTTTGTACAAAAGACCTGATCTTATGGAAGTTGAATCTAAAGAACTATTTGTAACATGTATTCTATATGATATTGTTATATCTGAAACTTATATGAAACTAAGTATAATTTCACAAAACTTATTTTTGAAGATCAGATATTATTTTCAAAGGGATGATTTTTTGGAGGCCATAGTAGTTATGAATTCCATATTTTAGAACATTAATAATAGTTAAAAGCCGATTAGCAATTTGTTTCACAAATACATGGGTTCTTTTGTTAAGCATTTTAGTAAATTTGTAGAGGTCAATAGAGTTGAAATACAAGGTATTTTGGGAGAGGTTTTACTAACATATCAATTAACTCCTTTTGGAATTATAATGTTTGAAAAATATCACCTTCTAAGTAAACAAATAAAAAATGTGATAATTACATGACTATGGAAAATTTTTATCTTATTAATATCTTGCAATAAGTTGTAAGTGAATATTTTTGATTATATGAGATTTTTCAAACAATTATTATGGGATTAGTGTAATATGAAATATTATTCAATGCATTACTTTGCATTAAGTCAAAACTTTGAAACAAACTAGGTAAAAATTTAGAAACTTGTTTGAGATTATATGTTTCACATTATGCTGTGGACATGTTTCCTTATAAAAGAGCTCTAAAAACATGAATTTCTATAATTTAAATAAGAGGCATCGATAATACAATGAAAAATAGAGAAGATCTAAATAATGACACTAAATATGACACTAACATGACAAATGCAAATGTCACTTGTGATGAGGAGGTTTGTGTAGGATTGTTTCAACTACTTGAGTATTAGTTGTATATTTATTTCAATTTTCATATTCTAAATTCTAATTGCACATTATTTGTGATATTGTAAAATGTTTCAAATACTGAATTCATTACAATTGTTGATATTATTATGATTAAAAATATTTGTTCCATTCATCATGCAACTTTCCCTTTATTTTAATTGGTTCTTAATAATTTCAAATGGGTCATAATATTTTTCTAAGATTGTATTGTTAAATACATATTTTTATAACTTTTAAAATAATTTAAATTTGATATTTTAGCACCATATTAATATTTTTAACCTTTTTCCTAACTTTTAGCTTTAAAATATGAATTTTCAAGTCAAATACAAGGGCGATAGAACATGACAATCCTATTGAACAACATAACCAAATTTAAAATATGAAAAACTTAATCTAAAAAAATGATAGTAATTGAACAAGATGGAAGCACATCAAATTCAAATCCATGTTCAATCCAAATCAAAAGAAAAAAAATAATTGTAGTCCACATCAACATTTTGTTTGAACTAGATCAACTGAATAAACTCATATTTAGTAATGACATTACAACATCATAAAATTCAAATTAAAATTCATGCTCAAGCCTAACTCCAAATTTATGACAAAAAAAAACAATTGTAGTCCACATCCCCATTTTTTTTTAACTACATCAAATGAATAAACTCATACTTAATAATAATTACTTTACAACATCATAAAATTCAAATTCAAATTAATACTCAATCCTAACTCCAAATCCATCACAAAAAATAATTGTAGTCCCCATCACCATTTTTTAAACTACATCAACTGAATATACTCATTTTATATAATAATGACTTTACAACATCATAAAATTCAATTTTAAATTCAATCTCAAGGCTAACTCCAAATCCATAAAAAAAAAACAATCGCATTCCACATGGCACATCACCATGTTCATTGAACTACATCAACATAAAATATGCATGTAAGATGATAAATGAGGAATAACTCATTACTCAGTATAACATGACTAATTAAAACTTAAAAAAATGATCATTGGAAATCCAAACTTGAATTTTTTATCTAAAATATTTTTTTAAAAACATAACATTGTTTTAAAATATAAGATAGTTTACAACATAAAAAAGTATCATTTTTTTGGTCTTTCAGAAAGACCCCTCACTAGTCAACCACTTTTTCAACCAAAAAATCCACATTTCTACCACAATCCTTACTAATCCTTTACTCCACTTCTTCTATTCCATCATTAAATATCCCTACCCTTTCAAGATCCTCAACTGCAGAATTAATATGAGAAAGATTTTACTTTTCTTCTTTTGTAGCATATCCTATAAAAAGTAGACTTGGATCAACATCTATCTTCTACTTCAATAAAGCACCAAGATCCCATCCTTGCTCCTTAATGATTTTTTAGAGTGTGTTTTTCTATTTATTCAGTAGAATAAGCTTCTCCTTGAATTGAATGGCATAATATATTTTTTTGTGTATTTTTCAAATGCACATTGAGGACCTTAGATTCCTTTTTTAGGTTCTCATATTTTGCCTAAAATTTAAAATTAAATCTAATTAGATTTGAAATAAAATATATATGACATTAAATTTGATAAAAATGAAGATACATTACCAAATATAGGGTTGATGTCTTTTATCCATTTATTAAAATATGCCTAGGCTTATGCATTCAAATTATCTAACCTATTTAGCATAATACTCAACACATTATTGTTGTAAGTATTAAAAATAGTAACAAACCTAGATTTAGATTGACCAAAAAAAGCATCAATCTTTATGGGTTTATTATGTAGTAATGAAAATAAATTTTCTCTTTGGGAGTGGTTATGATGATGGGAATTTATTTCTTTAATCAATGTCTTTGTCTTGAAATCTCAAACTAATATATTTTTTAACTCATTTATAAGTCCTTCCTTAAGACTTGAAATAATAATTTTGGACAATAAATTATTTAATGGAAAATATTTAATGGCATCATTATATAAAATTATATTAGTTGGTGGGGTGGGGGGGAGGTGAAGAGGTACAAGGTTCCTCCTGAGAAGTTACATGAACATCTTCACCTTGAATAAAATCATGTGGATTGAAAGCGACAACACCAACTCTCCACTTTCTATCCTAAGATACTCCTTGTCAAGATCAATTTCTCATAAACATGTTAATCCCTACACACTCGAGATACATTTGATAGAGAAAGTGGGGAATTCATAACCCAATAATTATAGTGTTACTCTACTGGGTGATGATGCTTATGGTAATGGAAGAGTCTTCCCCCTTGTGTGAACTATATTCAAATTAATTTATAAAATGTAAATGTAATTTATTTTTGAAAAATGGTAAATTTAAAAAATAAAACTATATGATAATTTTAAATTAAAGGTTTAGTATTTATATTTGGAGACAATATTTCCTTGAATCTACATGCCATATTCTAAGTGATGGGGGTGGTTTGAACTACTACAATAGGAAAAATTCTAGTCATAAAAATCTATAATCAAGGAATCTTCAACTTAAAAACCAAAACATGGAATGTAAAATACCTTACACAGAGGGTCGAGAAAGTACATGAATTTTTTTTGTTTGTTGGGGTTGTTATTCCATGCCAACCTCAGTTTATACTAAGTCAACTACAAAAAAATAAATAAATAATATAATGCACTTGAAAGATAAAATTTCATTTGAAAGTTTTAAATACTAAACCTGCATGCAGAGATGATGAATAATAAACTCTTAGACATTTTGAAATATGAAATGAATGCAATCATAATTTTCTAGACTCAAAATATGTTGATCCTTCAACTACACGCTCTCTTTTTGAGGAAAATTATTTTCATGTCATAAAGGCACAAAATCTTATCTATAACAAACAAATTTCAAACATATATTAATCCTTAATTTTGTAACAATTCATAAAAAAAAAAAAAAACATTAATCCTTAATTTAGGTGATTCATTTGAATGGTAAACTAACCTCCTGTTCATCAACAAATAAAGCATTTGTGCTCATCTTTGGATGCGTCAAAATTGGAATCCCAATTTTTTTGAGGTCATATAAGGCCTCATAATACAAGGCCAAAATAAAATTTTAATAGGAAACTATGGAACTAGGATTGTTACAATCATAATTTAATTCTATCCTAATCTTAGAAGAAATAAAAGTGCATCAGTGATATCTCAAACTAGAATGAGTATGAAGAATGTAAATAACTATCTTGGAGAATATCTGTTGGTCTTCCCTGCAATAATATTATCAAGAGGAAAAATTGAAACCATTAATTTAAGAAAAGGGTCATAAATATCATCCATGTGGAGGCCCCTCTTATGAATATCTAAAATAAAAGTGAAAAATTAGGAATGAAAACTTGAATTTTTAATATCAAATAGAAATTTACATATCAAAAGTTGAATTTTCAATATTAAAAATAAATGTACATACTAGTTTGACTGATCTACAAGATAAAATATGAATCCAAATATTTCTTGTCATCATCTATCAACATTGATTTTGGAGTCAAAGGGTTAACATTATAGAACATAATCCCTGTAAGATTATGAATCTCTTTTGGTGAGGTACCAAAGTAGACCATTTTGGAGTTGACGTTCATAGTGAACCTCTTATTACTAGGGTAATAGGAAGGCATTAGTGATTTGAGTAGCCCATGGTCTATTTCATACTAGGGCATGTAAATCAAGTCACTAAAGATACATTTAAAAATACAAGCATTAAATGTATTAGGCTATTGTACCAAATTTAAAATGTTTAGGCATAATAAGTTCTTTAAAATGTATTATCTTTCCATTTTTGGTTAACTAACTGCATGATTAGGGGAATTGTTATGTGTGGGGAAAAGGGAATATGAGAAAAATATTATATAAAATATTTAAAATAAGGGTAAAGGGTGGGTATTTATAGGTCAAGAGTGGTGATCAAGAAATTGATCAACATATTGGCTATATGGGTTACCCAATGACACCGAATGCCACTCCCAAGAGCAACATCAAACCTCATCATTCAACACAGCCATTCAACACCATGATTTGGACCTACCATTCACCAAATTTATTCAATCCAATCATTTTACATTTTTTTCTAATATATACTATTAAACATTTTCATTTCATAGGAAGCATGTGGTAGCTATTGTTTGACATAACATTATTTGACACCTACCATGTAGTATCACCATTTGGCACCTACCATTTGGCACAAACCATTCGATGCCCATAATTTATATCATTTAATTTTTATAAATATTAAATATAACCATTTTTTATACCTTTTTATTGGTTCTATTTAGTGTATATCTTTTGGTGCATCTAAACAATTGTACAAAAAAATGAAAATTTAGGAAACTATTTGATTGCACTCCTCCTAAATCTTGATGGATTCACCATAGATACCAATCATTTTTTTATAGATAAAAAATATAAATCTAATAATTTTTCTAGTAGGGTCTCTTAAAATTAACCCTACACCCAAGCCAATTGCCTTAGTTTAGTTTTTTTTCAAGTTGTTGTTTGAGTTCTTTGTTTATGAGTCTAGCCTTAGTTTCCACATTAAATGATTATAACTACTTTTGGGAAAACCATTGTTAACCTTTTGACATAGTTATAAATTATTATATCTTATATAGACAATATTGTCATTGATTATAATCACCTTTGGGTAAATCAATACCTTATCCATAGATGATTTTTGATATTTTATGTTACCCTAGCCACTGATTATAATTGCCTTTGGGCAAATTCATACCATTGTTAAACCAATTTCATGTTTGTTTTGGCTTTGCCATTACTTAATTTAGTTATTTTACACTTTGGGCCTCTTATATAGAGTTAAATTTTGTTGCTTTTATACTTTAGTTATTTACTACTTTTTAGACCTTTTTTTTCATGAGACCTAGCCATGTATATATGAACATGTCTCATTACACACATAGCAAGATTATGTATAATCTAGACTATAAGAACTTTATGACCAGTGAAAATTCTATTCAAGATTCGTATGATGATGACATATCCTATGATTTATATCCATATCCATATAATAATATTCCATACATTAAATAAAGGTCGAACCCATTAGTGCAATATTTGGTGACTACACCTTTTATCCAGGCCAAAAACATGAGTAAATAACACAATACCTTACTCAAGTGATACCTAACATTGAACAAATCCAAAAAAAAGAGCCATAATATGCAAAAATAATATCATATGGAGTATATGATATGTACTTGTTTTATAATCATTTTTTAGAGAACAAAGACAAAATTCTTGTCAAAAACATTGAAGTAGGAGCCAAGTTTCTGTTAGACTTCCCACATAAAATTCTAAGTAGTTTGATTAGGAATTCAACTAATTTAACCATTTGAATAGTAATTAAATAGTTATATTAAATCTTTAATCTAAATTACAGAATAGAAATGATGCATAGAAATTAGTATAAATAACTTAAACATAATCTTTCCTTATTTAGCCAATCTCTACTAGCCCTCTTGAGACATTGTTTTGGATGTTAATACAAATATATAGTGTTACATATCAAAAAATTTGAGATTTATATACCAATATTCACCCCATAATAACTCAAATAAAATTTATATTCTAACTCAAATGGAAAAAGTTCTCTATTTTAAAGATCTTGCTAAATTTAGGCCTCTTCTTGTATCCCTCTATAGGTAGTTTTATTGAGTTATTTTTGAACACACAAGGATTAAAATTAAAAAAAAGGAATTTTAAGATACCTATTAAGGTTTGAAAACACTATACCAATTTTAAAAATCTAAATCACTATGCAACTACAAAATTAAAAGCCATTTATTTGTTAATTAGGTCTCCTAGGTCTAAATTGTGTTTTGGCTATAAATAGATCTACACATGCCAAAATGAAAATATAGTGTTATATTCACCTTTAATATGGAAATACATAATCTATAAAAAAATTTAGATTTTTTTTCACTCTCTTTATACCCAAACAATGAAATGGTCTTACCTCTTTGTTAGGTTTTTGTCATAGGCTGAGTAAGAGCAAGATTTGGTTTTAAAGAACAAAATGAGATTTTGAGTGTTGATTAAAGTTGGAAATAAGTATGTATATGGTATATAAACACTCAAGGATAACAAGTAAATTTTTTTTATTGATAAAATATTCAATAACCCATCAACTCACCTATAGAAAGCACCCAAAAATGTAGAGTACATGCCCGTACAAGTAGAGTTGTAAAATTTGATTATGTTTGAATATGTATTAAAATTTCAAGAATAAAATAGGTATTACAAAATTAATTTTAACTATTCATAACTTTCCTAACAAAAATAAACATATAAATACCACAAGAATTTTTGACACTCTTTAAGAAAGTGAAGAACTCTTACACTTGATTGTACACAATCTAATATAACCTTATATCTGCTTATTAGAAATAAAAATATCTCAATGTGTCACTATAACCACTTAAAAAACATATTTAATTTATATATACTAAAATTTCAAACCAAAACATTCCAAAAACAAAAGTCTTTTCATTGACAATCTAGTTTTTCGTATACTTACACAGAATTTTTGACAGTTTTGTTCTTGGACCTGTGTTACCTTCTTTTCCCATTATTGAATATTTTGTACTTATTAATCCACTATATTATGAATTAATTAAATTTTTTTTCAAGGAATTATATACTCCTATAAAATTTATAACTATCCAAGAACCTCCCAATGTAGGTCTTGAATAGATTTAAGATGCATTGGTTTAATAAGACTATTGATAAACATAGAAAATGGTGAGACTCAAGGTGATTTAAACATTTAAAAACTAAAAAATACTAGATAAAAACTTAAAAAACTATTAAAATAATTAAAAAACATTGGAACTTTTTAAAATTCTATAAAAGTGAAGATAACCATTCCAAATTTTAAATTTGAATTTTGGCAAGAAAGTGCCAAATTTGAATTCTAACTAACCTAAACTATCCTAAACTTTTGGAAATGATTATAAAGTGTATTATATGATATATAATACTATTTAAACCACCTAAATAATCCAAAATTATCATAAAAAAACCAAAATTTTTAGTATCAAAGCAGGATTGACACCTAAAGGAGATTAAAAAAAAGGTGTACACTCTTAGATAACAAGATAAAATTGTTAGTGTTTTGGTTAACTAGCTTGTAGAGTGATTTTTGGCTAGATAGATTGAAAGATGATAATAAAATATGACACATGTAAGGCATAAATCCAATATTCAAATTGTGTTATCAGAATTTTAGAACCTAAAGATTGGTTTTGATGCTAGTCTTTTAGTAGTAGAGGCTACTCAAAGTAGGGGAGTCATAACAAGAGATTAAAGTGTTAGAGAGGAAGAAAATCGAGATGGAGAAGAAAAAGTTGAATAAGTTTGAGAACATGATGAAAAAGGTATTGAAATAATACTAGAGGTATTAATGAAATAGGGGTCTAAACCAAAAGTGGAACTTCATACATATTTAGAAAGCTTAGATGGAGAAGAAATTATTGACTGGATTGTATAACTAGATAAATACTTTGCCTATGAGAGTATTCTATAAGAGAACTAGGTGATTATTAAAAAAAAAAAATATTAAAGGGAATTCATACCTTTGGTGGGATTTAATTGAAGAATAAATAAGGGTAAGATGAAGATGAAGTCTTGGGATAGGATGCTCTCTAAGTTGAAGGGCAATTTTTTTCAAAGTGACTATGAAACAAATCTCTTCAAAAGATTGCAAACATTGAAACAAAAATATAAATGAGTGTCAAGGAATATAAAAATAATTTTTATAATTTGGTCATAAGATCAAGCCATATAGAGGAGGATAAATAAAATGATGCTAGATATCTTACATGATTGAGATATAATTTGTCAGATGGACTAAGTCTAGTTATCCCCAGAATTCTTGAAGAATGATATCAACTTGCATTGAAACATGAGTCCAATATTATTATAAGAAAAGCACAAAAAAATATAGGTAGATGAAAAAATTTCAAAGGAATGTGTTAAAAAAAAGGTATACATACCTCACAAAGAAACCAAGGAGAAGCTATCACTTCACAAGAACAATCATTTAATCCTAGAGTTAGATTTAGAAGTAGAATAACATATTTCAGAGGTGGATATACATCAAGAGGAAGAGGATATAATGGATTAATAGTTAAGTGATTAAAGTGTAATAAAGTTATAGGACATAGGTTTTAGGAGTGTCTAGAGTGTCAACAAGCAAGAAATTATAGAACTAAAAATAGAAATCAGGGTATTCAAATAATAGAAAAAGAGAGTGTTGGCTCTCCATCCCATATGGAATAACTAGAGGTAGGTGAATATTTTTATATGAGAAGGGTGCTGATCAAGAAACATATAAATAAGTAACCTACACAAAGAAATACTATTTTCAAGACCTTTTGTAAGTGCCAAAGTAAAATTTGTAAAGTAGTTATTGATTCATGTAGCATAAATAACTTATTTTCAATTGAGATGGTGGATAAACTAAAGTTAAAAAGGATAACCCATCCCACTCCCTAAAAATTTTCATGAATTAAAAAAGTGTATGAAGTATTAGTTAATGAATAATATTGGGTGAAGTTTAAAATTGGGAGTTACAAAGACAAAGTTATTTATGACATCATGCCAATAGACATGTGCCACATACTACTTGGAAGGCCTTGGAAATATGATAGAAAGAAATCACATGATGGAAGGAGAAATGTTTACACTTAGGAGAAATATCCTATAATCCATACCTTGATACCTATAAAATAAGAAGAAGGTGAACAAAAGATTAGTTTAAGTGTAATGATAGTAAGTGAAAAAGAGTTTGTGAATGTAACAATAAAAGAAGAGAGAATTTGTAGTGGTGATCAAGCCTAGATAAATCATAATATAAACCTAGGTGAATGAATTTCTAAAATAGGTGAAGATGTGCTCAATGACTAATCTAACATCATAGTAGATGAACTATCTAGTGATATACCACCTATAAGACAAACCACTCATCACATTAACTTCATTTTAGGAACAAGTTTTCATAATAAGGTTGCATATAAAATGACACCACAAGAAAATGTTGATATTTAAAATTAAGTTAAATAAATATTGGATAAAGGGATGGTTAAGGAGAGACTTAGCCCATGTGTAGTTTTAACAATGTTAATGCCTAATAAAGAAGGAGATTTGGAGGATGTGCATAGATTTAAGAGCAATCAATAAGATTCTTATAAGGTAAAAGTTTCCTCTTCTAATAATTGGATACTTGATGGATTGATTGAGTGGGTCAAATATTTCTCCAAGATTAACCTCAAGAATGGATACTATCAAATTAGAATTAGGCATGTATATTGATGGAAAACATCCTTCAAGACTAATGAAGGGTTGGTCATGCCATTTGGCCTCATTAATACACCTAATAAATTAATGAGGCTCATGAATAAGGTTATTAAGCCATTCATAGGTAATTTTTTTGTATTTTATTTGGATGACATACTAATTTATAGTCATAGTAAATAAGAACATCTCCATCATTTGAATTTGGTAGTGAGAAGGTTATAAGAGGAGAAGCTACTAATCAAGTCAATAAATGTGTATTCATGAAGACATAATTATTGTACTTTGGATTTTTAAAATATCAAGGAGTATTAAAAATGGATACGAACCAAGTGAAAGCCATAATGGAGTGACCAAATCCTAATAAAATTAGAGAGGTAATAATTTTTCATGTCCTTGCAAACTTTTAGAGAAAATTCATTATAAATTTTAGTGGAATTTGATCTCCAATCATAGACACAATTAGAGGATATAAGAAAAGTTTTATGTGGATTGACATGGATAAAATAATCTTTCAGAGTTTGAAGAGAAAAAATACTAAGAATCCCATCCTAACACTTCTTAATTTCAAAAAACTATTCTAGGTGGAGTGTGATGCAAGTAGAGTAGCCATAGGGGTTATCTCAAGTCAACATGGAAGGCCTATAACATACTTTAGTGAAAAACTAAATGATGGTAAAGAAAAGTGTTTATCTTTTGATTTGGATTTATATCTAATGGTGTAGCCCTTGAAGAAATGGAGGCATTATCTAATGCCTAAGGAGTCCATTATATTCACAAATAACCATGCTCTATAATTCATCACTAGTTAGCCCAAGCTCAATCAGATGCATTTAAAATGGATAGAATATTTGTAGAATTTTACCTTTACATCAAACATAAGAAAGGCCAAATTAATAAAATCGCTGATGTTTTGAGTATGAGGGAATTTATAGTCAATGAAATTTAACTTGAAAGAGTAGTAATTAATTATATTAAGGAGTTATATGAGAGAGATGAAGATTTTCAAGAAGATTATAAGGCTTGTCAACATATAACCACCTTAAACAAATAATAATGGTTGGATTAATTGATACAAGATCGATTATTTTTCAAAGTAATATAATTATGTTTGACAAATATTTCAATGTGGGAAAACTTGATCAAAGAGAAGCATCTTGGTAGCATAGTAGGACATTTTAGACTTGACAATACATTGAAACAACTTACTAGGCATTAATTTTGGTCTATAATGCAAGAAGAGGTAAGAAGGTATGTAAAAAGATTCAAAGTTTGTCAAATTACTTAGGGTAAAATTAAAAATTCAAGTTTGTGTCATCATTTAACAGTCCCAATTAGACAATGGGACTCTATTAGTTTGGATTTTTTCACAAGGATGCTTAGAACTCAAAGAGGATATGACTCTATATTTGTAGTAGTGGATACGTTTTCCAAAATAACATAGTTCATACCTTGAAAAGATACCAATGATGCTATAAACATAACAAATTTGTTATTCAAGGAGGTTATTAGACTACATAGTTTTACACTCAGTATCATATTTGATAGAGACAACAAATTTATGGGTCACTTTTAGAGGAAATAATCTTGAAACAAATATAAATTTTAGTTCAACATACCACCCTCAAACTAATAGAAAAACTATGGTGGTTAATAAGAGCTTAGGTAACTTTCTAAGGTGCTTATCAAGAGACAATTTGAAGCAATGGGATTTGGTATTACCATAGGAAAAATTTTCATACAATGAATCTTCTAATGGGATCATTGATATGAATCCATTTTAGGTAATGTATGGTATGTAACTAAAAGGAGTATTTAAAATAAGAGATTTGAACAAAATGGATAAAATAAGTGTTAAAGGGGAGGAGTTTGATGTATATATACAAGAGGTACATGAATAGAAACAAGTGTGGATAAGTATAAGAAACAAGCATACTTGAAGAGAAGAGAGGTTAGATTTGACATAGGTGACATGGTTTTGGCTCACTTGAGAAAGGAGACATTTTTAAAAGGTGAGTATAACAAAATCATGATGAAGAAGATATGTCCTTGAAAAGTTATATAATAATGCCTACGAAATAGAGTTGCCTAGTGGAGTGGGCATATCTCCCATTTTCAATGTTGAAGATCTATATCCATTCAAGGTAATGATAATGATAAAACACTAGGAAGAGTAGGTAAAATAATTAAAGAGTAGGCAATCTAATTGCCACTAGCTAAGAAGGAGGATCTAAAGATGATCTTATAAAAAAATATTGTTAAGAAAAAAAGAAATAGGGAGTATTTATAGTATCTAAAACCATGGAAATACTATTGCAGACCTCATGAACAATAGTTCATGAGTTCATTTTCAACCCCTTGGGAGTATGATGTAGGAACATCACTCCAAATTTTTAATTTTAGTTTGTTTCTAATAATTTTTTATTTTTAGGTGGGTTTTAGAGTCTTATAGGTCATATAATACACTTTAGAAACATTTACAAGTGTTTAGGATAAGTTAGGTTAGTTAGAATTTGAATTTGACACTTTCCTACCAAAATTCAAATTCAAATTTTTGAATGGTTATCTTCAATTTCAGAGACTTTTACAAAGCTCTTATGTTTTTTAATAATGTTTTAAGGTGTTTAAAGTTTTTATATAGTATTCATGAGTATTTTAATGTTTAAATCACCTTTGGTCTCACCATTTGCTATGTTGGTCAATAGTCTTAATAAACCAATGCATCTCAAATCTATTCAAGACCTATGTTGGGAGGTTCTTAAATAGTTAAATTTTTAATATGAGTATATAATACCATGTAAAAATATTTAATTAATTCATAATATAGTGGAATAATATTTATAAATTCTCTAATAATGGGAAAATAAGGGAACATATACCCAAGAATAAGACTGTCACAAATTCTGTGCATGTATATGGAAAACTAGATTGTCAATGAAAATACTTTTTTTTTTGGAACATTTTACTTTTAAATTTTAGTCTATATAAACTCCATATATTTTTTAATTTTTTATAATGACACATTTAGAGATTTTAATTTCTAAAAAGCAGATACATGGTTGCATTAGACTATGTATAGTCAAGTGTAAGAGTTCTTCAATTTATTAAGGAGTGTTGAAGATTCATGTGGTATTTATATATTTATTTATTTTATATAAGTGGTGAACAATAAAATTTATTTTAGGAATACATAATCGAGTCTTTAAACTTTAATAAATATTCAAACACAATCAAATCCTACAATTCTACTTGTACATGCCAATACTCTACCTTTATAGGTGCTTTCTACAGGTGAGTTGATGGGTTATTGAATATTTTATCAATAAAAGAAAGGTATTTTTTATCCATTAGTGTCTATAGACCCTCAAAATACCTTTTAAAACTTTAATTAACACTCAAAATGTCATTTTGTTCTTTAAAACCAAATCTTGCTCTTACTCAGCCTTTGACAAAGACCTAATGAAGAGGTAAGCCCATTTCATGGTTTGGGTATAAGGAGAGTGAAATAGACTCTATAATTTGGTATATATTATTTATTTTCCATTAAAAAGGTGAATTAAACACTATATTTTAATTTTGGCACATGTGGAGCTATTTATAGGCAAACCATAGTTCTAGACCTAGGAGACCTAATTGATAAAGAAAAGGCTTGAGATTTTGTAGTTTCATAATGAGTTGGATTTTGAAAATTTGTATGGTGATATAAAACATTAATGGGAATATAAAAATTCATTTTTTTTATTTTAATACTTGTGTGGTAAAGAAAACTCAATAAAACTACCTCTAGAGGGTAACAAGAAAAGGCCCAAAAATAACAAGATCTTGAAAACAAAGAACCTCTCATTTTGATTTTGAATCTTAATTTTTTTTGATTTGTTAGGGTATGATACTAGGCATCTAAATCTAATTTTTTTTAATCTGTAACTTTCTATATTTGTCCTAACATCCAAAATAATGTCTCAAAAGGGATACTAGAGATTGGCTAAAGAAGGAAAGATTGTGTTTAAGTTTTTTTACTAAATCCTCTACATCAAGAAACAAAGAAAAATTGTAAAATGGAAAGGCCATATAGATGAAAAAATGGAATAGGTACAAAATGAGTACCAAAAATACCTCAATATAGCTCATAATTTTAATGTAATGTTCATTTCTAACATGTCACTTATTGAGCTAGCTCCTTCGACAGGGCAACAAACAAATGCTTCAAGATATACAAACCAAAACATAGACCCATTTAGTAAAATAAAACTAGTTGGTGAGATGATTAATGTCTCCATTTCAACATTATAAACTACCAATCAAATGGAAAACCTCATTCAAAATTTTGTGGATAACACGCAAGTGCATTCAAATTTAAACCAAAGTGGGTCTAGTTTACCATCAAATAACATGCATCATATTCCTCTAAAAAATTACGTGAGTGGATTGAAACAATAGGGGATAGGTGCACCTAATTAAAAAAACCAAAAAGTAACCTCCACTCCTTAACTAGTTGCTTCTTCAAGTGTGAAATAGGGGGTAACGAGCCAATAACAGACCAAATTACCACCACAACAAGTACAAAAAACTATGCCACCTCAAAATGGGAAAAAAATATTCCACCAAAAAAAACACATACCAATATAACTCAAAAATCATAATTTTTTCCTAACCCATAATGTGTTTCTATTGGTCTAAAAGTTATAGTTGATCAACAACAATAAATGCCAAACCTCCAATAAATGTCTATTTAAAAATAGGTGTTCAACCAACAACTATCTTCCTATGTATAATATTTATACGTCACTACGAAAAAATTACCTCTAACCCAATGGGTATTTCATGTGAAATAAGGGTCCAACTACCAACGTGTTCAAGAATAAGGTTCTAGTCAATAACATGTTCCCTATATACAATAGGGTTCAATAGGTAGATAACAAGTTCCCTCACAAACCCAATAATATGAGCATATCCCATAGAGCCAAATGTCATTACCATAACTATAATATTCCAACCAAGGTTATATATCCAATTTAATCTAGAATGTGTTTCAACATTATCATATTATGTATTAAAAATATAACCCTACTGCATTGATACATATACCTAGTTGTCTAACCAATTCAACCAACATTCCACAATATGCCTACCCCGATCAAGGTAATTCACTTTTGATCATACAAACCTAATAAAAAAAGGTCACTCCATATGAATTCCTTAACCCAAGATTTTTAATAAATAAATGATGTAATTCAAGATATATAGATCATAAAATAAAAAAAATCAAACTGGATGAAATATTCTCTTATCCATTTAACATAAATTATCTACAAATACCATTTCTTCCAAGTTATGAGAGGCCCAAATTTGACAAATACAAGGTCAAAGGTGACCCAAAGGAGCATCTAAAATAATTATTTATTTCATTCCATCTAGTGGTATATAGTGACATATACTTACTTCTATTCTTTCCAAAGAGTCTAGCTAGACAATCCTTGGAATGGCTTTTGAAATTACTGAAGAATTTTGTACCTAACTTCGACGATTTTTCATATAAGTTTGTACAACATATTTCGTATAATCTCAAGCATGAGATTATAGTTTTGGACTTGGACCAAGATAAATAAAATACTTGTGAAATATTCATCACATACTTACAATATTGGAGAGCACTAGTGAGCCAGTTTACTCATAAATTTTTAGATAAATAGTTGGCCATGATATTTACTAAGAGCCTACACAATGAGATATCTTACCATATCAAGCTACAATATGTTCATATGTTTTAAGAGATTATATATAAAATAATACAAATTGAGAAATCCCTTGTAAACAAAGGGATAATCAAGCTATCCTCTTCTAACTAAAGCTAGAATCAACATCAAGGTCAGTAGAACCAAAACCAAAACTAAGGCCATAACTATAATCATAAACCAATTCAAATACTAGTTTTAACACCATGTTAATACAATAATAATGAGAGATGAAAACCATACAACCACAATAATAATGTTACTATAATGGGGTCACTTAATCATGCCATGTTCAAATGGTATAAACACTAGCTATCTATTTACCTCTACCCATTCATAAACCACCACCTCCATACATTTAGCGAAGACATCCAAAAAAACAATGTACACAACATTAAAACCAATTACAAGACCCTCCTCTAGGATAAGACTAACAACTTATAGATAATTTAGTGACCTTGATGAGCCTATTAAATTTGTGTTTTGAATATTGGTTGAGGCAATTATGATCAGTTGGCCAATACTAAATTCATTCCCTAAAGGGATTCCTTTTCCCGATTGGTACAAAGAACATGAATTTTTGAAGTACCATTGAGTTATATGACATTACATATGTGGATGTATCCAACTCAAGCATTTAATTTAGAATATGTTGGAGAATGGAGAGATAGAAAGAGATACCCATGCTCCTTTGACCAATCATAACTTGGGCATATACCATAATCTATTTCCAAACATAACAATAATAACCAATAATAGTACCAATAATAAAAATAATAAAGATAGATAACTGCACCAAAAAATAAATAGAAATGATGCCAACCATAACAACAATAATAGAATGGTTAGAACCAAAGGAAAACTAACCAAACCAACCAAGGAGGCCATGATATTGCGTATAACTGTAGTAATGTTATATGACATGTCTTGGGTGATCGTATAACTACCAATAGACCAAGACCCTTGCCCAATAATTCTTAGTCATTGAGCAATGCTTACCAACCTCTTTATGTTGATAATTATTATTCAAACCATGTTAGTATCCAGGCTCAAAACCACCCTGGAATTACCATTCTAGGCCACATTGACTACCCAAACAACTACCAAAGGCAAGTACTAGATCAATATTTTATAATCACAACTTGATAAATAAGGGTCACTATAAAGTTACCACATATAAATACTATAAATGAGCCCATTCAACCTTCATGCCTATCATAAATAAACCAAGAGAAAAAACTAAGGGGAATACATATGATATTGTGGATCAACTAAAGAAGATACTTGCACATATATCCATCATGGATTGACTACGTACCTCTAGCATCCAAAAATATATCTTTAATGAGTAATTAAACCAATCCCATATGCTAAATTACATCACCCTAGGCAAATTTGAAGCCATGGTAGGACACTTGGACCCTAGCCAACATCATACCTTTGACCAAAGTGACATGTCATCCTTAGGCCCTCTGCATAATAACCCATTGTACATTAAGGTTAGTATAATAAACCATAGAGTTAAATACATCTTTATAGACATGTTTTATGCCTCTACATTGTGTCTTTGAATTTGATCAAACATCTTGGATACATATTAGCCAACTTATAGTCATATACCATTATTATCAAGATATATGGTAACAAAGAATGGGAATCTCAAGGTATTATTAGATTCATACTAGTCATCAGGCCTTTGAACCATGACACTCTATTCCATGTTTTGGACCTTAAATTATCTTATAATCTATCATTGTGTTGACTCTAGATCCATGAAATTAGGGCTATGACTTTCACATTGCATTAGTGTATACAATTTCCACATTCAAGGATGGAATTGACTATACCATCTAATATATAACCATATCAATATTGTAAATGTCTCAAGGCTAAATATAAAAGATATACATATTAATTTGGCATGAATACTATTCCTAAATCTAATTAAGGGCCAAAAAAGGAAAAGCCATTCAATTAGGACCAAAATCTAATTAAATTGACCCTTATAGCCTAGCTTCTACCTTAGCCATGCTTCCACCGGACATTACCAATCACTTTTATATAACTAAAAAATGTCTCAAAGAATACATTACCCATGATTCATTCCATATTTCCACAAAATACAAAAAAATTATGGAATACCTAAGGCCAAAACTACTTGCATGGATGGATAGACTAAAGGAAAATCTTAGCCAAATAAACCCATTATTTTCAAAGTGGCCTCTAACCTAGAGCAAGACCCCTTAGTATAAGATGATTTATGGATTTACACTGATGAGTTGGCTAATTATTAATAAAGTGCAAAGTATTCTATTCCTACTTAGATTATAGATCGCCTAGCTCATGAAGGAAGACACATGGGGCTACATCAACAAGGCACAATAGAGATATTATCAATGAGGAAGTACAAGGGAATCCATGGTATTAGATTTAAACCTCCTGGGGTGACCACACATACCTTATTCACATTACAACACCATTAACTAATGAAGATGATGATGATCATGATGTAAGGTCTGATTATAACATCTACAATAACCTTGATAATATTAATTTGTTTAACCACCATGTCATTTGTAATGTTTACCATGTTTATCAATCTTTATCATCAACCTTTATCACCTATAGCTGATAGACTTGTACCAAAAAGAGTCAATAATGACATTAGATGAGTTTGAAAATGATGAGGCCATATGTTTTTTTTGGGATTGAGGAATCACATTCCACTTGGAGATCACAAGCAATAATTTTTATTAGATTGGATCTTGTTGCCTATTTCTCAGATCAGGAGAACTTCCTTGGCCAAAATCAAAAATAAAATCAAACAATGAGGTCTAAAAGAGAAAACCTCTTCGAGTAACTTTTTGACCATAGTAAAAGTAAAGAAAGAGGCAAGTCTCTTGGTGAAAATTGGTTTTTGGTGCCATTAGATAGGAATGCTCACTCCTCTTCTTGTGAATCACATTAGACCTATATTTCAAAGCCTATATATGTATAAGACATTAGTATTTAGGAATGATAAGATTTTTCAAAATTATTCAAGAGAGCCCAAAAGTATTTATTTCTTGGGCTTTACCAACATTAAGAATTCTAATTTCTCCCACTTGGGAGAATTTGACATATTAGTCCGATTTGAGGAGTTTGCCATTACCAACAAGTTTACCTCCTTGCCTGATATTTTAGATAATGGTTTTACACTTCTTGTGGAGGACACTTTAGAGGTTAATATTGGGACTCTATAGGAACCCAAGTGAATTAAATTAGGTGTTTCCTTCACTAAGGAGGAATGTGAAGTTTTTACAGCCCTTCTGAGGGAGTTTGTTAACATATCTGTATGGGCTTATTTTAATATGCAAGGTTTCGACCCTACCTTTTTTTTACACCATATCATTATAAATATTGATGTCAAACCCATTAAGTAGAAGCTATGTAATATGCATCCTTATTTTTTTATGCTATTCAAAAAAGAGTTGGATAAACTTTTAGACATGATATGCATTAGGCTGATTAACTATTCATAATGGATTTCAAACAAGTGAGAAAGAAACCAAAAGGTATCATAAACTACATTGATTTTATGGATATAAATAAATCCTACTAGAAATATGACTTTCCTTTACCTAACATTGACATGATATTTGACTTAATGACTATATATGAAATGATTTATCTTATGGATGGATTTTCAGGATATAATTAGATCATTATTACACTATAAGACCAACACAAGATAATGTTTACTACTCTATGAGGAATGTTTTGTGTAATCACCTAAAAGTGGTATTTGAGTGATAAGAGTGTTACTTGAGAAAACCTTTTCCTAGCTTAGACCTAGACCTATCCTAGGCCTATTATCATACTTTTATAGCTTTTGTGTAGACCATAGTCATCCCTAGTCAGCTTAAATGTAATCTTAGATCCTCATTTTTTGAACCTAGACCTTCATACCTAGTAGCCTAGTAATTAGATGTTAGTGCCACATTAATTACACTATAGCCATGTGGCACTAGTGTTCCTAAAATGGTAATAATGTCTTTTACCCTATCTTTTCCAAATGGATATATTTTCAAAAGTAAAACCCACAAGTTACAAAACACATACAAATACATGAATTTTAGACCTATATCCACTAGATATATATTTTTATCTTTCCCAAATATATATATATTCAAAATTAATTTTATCATTTATTACCCACATAAGATACAAAACACTAAAAATACATGAATTTTAGAAATCTATCCACTAGCTCTATATTAGATGCAAAATACCTATTCAAACACAAAATAAGTTGAGAAAAATCAAGGTTATTAATCTTTATTCTGCCTTAATTCTACATACTACCATCTATAACTTCCCTAAGCTTAGATTTTATAGATTTATAATCTCAAGCACACTCAAGGCATTCAATACCACTATCATTATAACATCAATTGTACTTGCATCAACATTTAGGTGGAAAAAACTATATTTGGATTGATCCCTCATTGTAATATTGGTATGTAGGCAAATCTCTTCAAAATGAGGTATTGAGGATGTCTAACCTATCTCACTAACAAACACAATTTTTATCTCATACCTTACTTGCAAGGAGGATTAAGATTTGCCTCATAAATTATCTATTATAGGCATAAAACATAGTTTCATATTTCATGCATGTAGGAATAAAACCCAAAAACACAGGCATAGGTGCATACAAAAGCTCAAAGTCGTCCTACATAAAGGACACTAACATGATTTTCTAGACACTAGAGCTAAATAGAATTACTATTGAAGTATGGTTCTATTGTCTAGGAGGGGTTCTGACATAATGATCTAGTTGATGATACTCATACCTATTCATATCTCAATTTTCAACAATAAGATCTTTTGTATCAGGGGTTTTCATGATAAGTCTTTATTTTCACATATTTATTACTATTTTTATAAAGTCAAAGCTAGTCAAAATCTATAAAAACATTAGTGGTTATTTTATGCATATTATTTCACTAATTTAGACTACTCAACCCTTTAATCAAACATAGGATTTACATTAGCCAAACCCTAAAAGGTTAAAACATTTGGTGAACCTAATGTACTTTGAATCTTACTTAAAAACCCTAGTTTTACATAGGGTTTACATTCTTATAATTTTTGTGCACTAAATTACGGTTAAAATTTTCTTATTTTTTGCATAACCTAGGTCATTTAATCAATCCTACATTAGTGTTTCATTTTTTAATGTAATTTAAATTTTTGCAAAGAAATCCTAATTCAAAACCCAAACCCTAGATAACCTTAGGGTTTACATTTCCATAATTCATATTTTATATCCATATGTTTTTTGATTTGTATTTTAGATAATTATAATCATAATGATAGAAGAAATTAATCACTTTTTTGTTTCAAAGCCTAATACTTTCATTTACATGCTTGTTCCCCTTAATTTGAAATGAATTCAAAAAAGACATAAACACATGTATAGATGATGATTTATATCAATTAAAATATATATCATATTTCATAGCACATTAAATTTATCCTATGTGAAATTTCATTAAAAATTGAACCTATACACACATATATTATTTGGCACATACACTAACAACTATGTTTCAATTTTCAATGCCATATATTATGTCCAAGAAAAAATGTCCTTCTCCTGCTCATCTCTATGAGGGTGATAGATAATTTCATTCTAACTAGTTTCATGTTATTAACCCTCCATGAGATGATGCAACCTATACAAATTTCACTAATCCCTACACTTATCCTATTCAATCTTCTTTCTTATATGGTGTGTGCCTACATGTTCAATCAACAACAGTTAGGGTTTGCACATGTGAGACTCTATTAGATCAAATTATCAGTATGAGAAAGATAATTGTTAGATTACAAAGTTAGAATCAACTATTAAATGAAAATATCAAAACATTAGAAAATTATTTTATACGACAAAGGCCTTCAGGGCACACTAGTGTAAATCATGTATATGTATATTCACCTAGTCAATGTGTGGCAAATAATTTTATATACCCAAATCATAAATCATAACAAATTACATATATAACTAGTCATTCAAAAAAAATTCAAATGTCAAATAAGATTTAAAGTGAGGTATTAATGGAAATTATTAAATCTAAGTTTATTAATCTATCCTCTCTACACCCAATAAGGAGATCCATATTATTTTGTACATATCATATAATGCATGGGAACCATAACGATTCCTATATAAAATTGAAAATGAAAATACAAAAAATAATGGATAAAAATGACTCACATAATGACACTTCATCCAAACAATATATAATGACACATATAAAAATTAAAAAAAGGGTCAGATTCAGAAACAATACAACAATGGTTACCAAAGCATAACTCAAAATAATAAAAGGTTCACAAAGCATAATTAGAACAAGAAACATTACAACAAGCATAGGTAAAAGAAGTCAAAGATGAAAATATACCTCTCCAAAATGAGAATTAACTTTCAAAATGGTATGATTTTGGTCACAAATATCTACAATAGTTTGATTATCATAGTCAAGGTTTGGGCAAGCAGGCCCAATGCATAAATGATCCTATTCTAGCAGTTGATAATGTTGGTCAACAAGGTTTGGGATTTATTGAACATCCTAAGGAAAATCATTCACAAATATAATTTATCAAGGCAAAATATCCAAATAAATAGGAAATGCTAAAAAAATTCAAGAACTTAAGTTGAAAAGTGAAAATCATGTTAAGTCAACAAGCATTCCCAACAAAGGTTGTCTAATAAAAGAGCCTCTACAACACCATATGTTTATAATAAGCAAAATTTCAAAGGGAAAAATCACAATCAATCTTCTAAAGCACAATTTAGAAAGGCTAAATCTACAGTATGAGGAAATTCCCTCTAATATTCTAGGTTATTATGATTTTGATGATGAACAATACTCAGATTCCTACTGTAACAACATTCAATTATGACATAGCATTCACACTACATGAAAGATTACCATTCCTATTTTTGACATAGAAAAAAATGGTAGTGAGTCTCTTATGAGACTCATTGGTTAGTATGGTTTCTCTTTTCTTGCACATACTTTCCCTCTCTTTTTCTCCTTGTATATAGTTAATTTTCACATTGCCTATACATAGTTTATATCTAGGAAATATAAAAACAATATAACATGTAAAAAAAATTAAAAACATTCAATTATTACTCATAAAACACAAAATTATAGATTATATGCATTATTATGTTTACATTTCTTATATTTTCTAGACACTACCTATGCTATCTATCTTAGTATAGTTAGCTTTATCATACTACATGCTTCACTTATTCTTGTTGAGTGCTTGCAGATTGCATATAGGACTCAGGTCCACTACACTGATCTAGATTGATATCATCTACCCACTAGGGGCATATACACTAATCAATGGATATTAAGTTAACACATTTGCCCACTTGGGGTCATATTATACATAGTTTCTATTACCAAGTTCTATCCTTACATTAAATTCATTCTAGTTTTAGAATTGTTATATCTTGATATTGATCATTTCTACTCATATTCATATTTTTTGGTGGATATCACTAATTTATAATAATCATATGCACATCATCACTTTTACATAAATTTGTGTTACATAGTTATGGATGTTTTCATTTATAGATTTCATAGTTTAGATCTAATTGTATTTTGTATGATTCTTCTATTTGAGGGGATTTGAATATGCCATTATTCTTTTGATCTACACCAATTCTATTCACAATATGTATTAATTGGACATGTGCCCATGTCCCTTGTGTGTAATTGATTGATTATGTATGCAAACATTTGAACATGTTGTTGTATGTATCTCTAAGCCAACTTATTTGTTGCTTGTGTATGTGGACATTTGAACATGTCCTTGTATGTATTATATTTTGAGTTAGTGACATGTTCCCATGTCCCTTATATTGTGGTCCCTTTTCCTACTTTACATACCTCATGTGTTATATAAATATGCTTTATTGTATGCATCATGACATGAAACTTGTATTTGCTTGTTACACACACCAATTTTTATAGCCATGAGGGACCTCATGCATCCACTCTTCCAACTTGGGTGTCGTGATGGACATCATGGCCCATCCCCCTAAGTATATACTTAGTTATACTCATATTTGATGTTATATACATTAATTACCTTTATATTTACACCCTTGTGCAATAATAGACATGACGTAACATGAAATACATCTTACATTACATACTTATGATCAAATTATGTTACATTCTGATGTTATGTTTGCACATTATATTGGATTATTACATAATTATCATATATGCTCCAACTAACACACATTTTAAAATTTTTGTTTTATTTTTAGGATAGTTTTTACATAGGTTCAATAACTACCCTCAGTTTCATATATTGAACTCATAGAGATTTTTTTAAAACACAAGCTCAATTTCATAAAATTAGACACAAGTAAAGATAGAAGAAAAATAGTGACTCAAAAATTAGTACAATGATAAATAATTTAGAGAAAACAAACATTAGCACCCTAATAGGGACACTACAACAACATGGTGTTACTATCTTATATGTGGTGATACTTTCTAGTAGCCTCAATTTTAGGACAATTTAGATTGGTTAAAATAGTACACCAGGCACAATACAAGTTTGCATAGATCTAATTATATGTTTAATAGTTATAATCAAGTTTTTCTCAAATTTAAATTAGATCAGCTTAGATTCATACTAGTTTATCAGATTGGGGGCATCATGCATCAAATGATCATTCCCATATTTAGTTCAAATACTCAGATATAGTTATTACAAATCAATCTAGAATTAGTATACTCAGATAGTAGATTGGGGGAATATACATGACACATTATTCCCATATCCTCAATTACACACAAGTTGATCAAATGGAATGAGAAACTCCATGTAATTATATAAATTATATACACTTGACATCATATTATAGATTGTCACTAGTTTCATGCCTTATTCCATCTACAGTGGTTGGCATTCCTTAGTGGCATAGATCTACCTAATGTACTCGAGTGGTTTTAGAGCTAAGATACACAGTTAGATATACTTAGTGAGATATTTACAACATTTTTGCAGTTTAGTTTTTTTCATATACTACACATGGGTGGGAAATGATGGATTCATAGCCTACTTGATTACTTAAGACACCCACATGAGAGGGTTAGACACACTTTTAGTCCAATCTAAGTTGTTCAAAATTCATGATCCACCAATTAGGGGTGGGAAATGATGGATTCAAAACTAAATGAAGTTCTTGATCCACCCACACATGAGGATTGAGCAAGATATCAACTCAATCTAAACTATTCAATGATTTTATCACTATACACACACAAGTATTCACCAAGTTCATGCATTAGTTTATGTACCCAATGAGGTGTATTCCTTCCTTTCATCTTTCTCATCTCTTTAGTTATTTTTACTCCATTACTTCTTTCTAAACATAGTATTTTTATTTTGATATCTGTTAGGTAAGGATCTATTTATGCATGTTTCATTTATAGGTCATGGTTTGGATCATGCTTCACATGCACATAACTAGCTTCACACACTCAGACTCAGCTTCATGGGCTTCACTTCATAGGTAAGTCTAGGTACACTTATTTTTTTTATACTATTCATTTCAACTTGTTGTATTTATAGCATAAGGGGGGGGGGAATTCAATCACCTAAAGGTGGTATTTGTGGGATAAGAGTTATACTTGAGACAAAATTTTCTTAACTTAGACCTAGACCTATCTTATAGAATATTATCACACTTTTACAGACTTTGTGCAGACCACATGCATCCCTAGTCTACTTAAACCTAGTCTAGACCCTCATTTCCTGTTCCTAGCCCTTGGTGCCTAACATCCTACCAGTTATAAATTAGCACCACATTAAGGAAAATAGATCCATATGGTGCTAATGTCCTTTACCCTATCTTTCTTGAATGAATATATTTTCAAGAGTAAACCATCATAAGGTTGTCCTAAACATATTTTATAGTTCACAAAAGCTATAGAACACTATAAATATTTGAATTTTAGACCCCTATCCACTAGATCAATATTAGATGAAAAATAACTATTCTAACATGAAATAAATTGAGAGAAATCAAGGTTATTAATCACTATTTTTACATACTTATGCACATTACCATCTACATCTGACCTAAGCTCATATTTTCTAGATTTATAATCTCAAACACACTCAAAGCAATCAAGACCACTATCATTATAACATCACTTTAAGTTGTACCAAAACTTAGGTGGGGAGAGCTACATCAATCTTGATCCCTCCTTAAAGTATTGGTATGTAGACGAACTCTCTTCATAGTGGGGTGTTGAGGATCTCTAACCTATCCTACTAACGAACTCTCTTTTCAAATCATACATTAATTTCAAGGAGGATTAGGGTTTGCATCATAAATCACTTATTATAGACATAATATAGAGTTTTAAACTTTATGCACGCAATAATAGAACCCAAAAACATAGGTACAAGTGCACCTAGAAGTTTAGATCAGTCTTGCATAGATGACATTAACACCATTTTCAAGACACTAGAGACATATAGAACTAATATCCAAGTGTGGTGATTCTATCCAAGAAGGGATCTAACATAGGAATCTAGTTAACGATAATTAGACCTATTCATATCTCAATTTTTAACACTTAGATATTTTGTATTAGATGTTTTCTAAATAAGTCTTTATTTGCACTTATTTATTAATATTTTTATAAAGTCAAAACTAGTCACAATTAGTAAGAAATTAGTGGCTATTTTATGCATATTATTCAATTGATTTAGACTACTTAGCCCTTTAATAAAACATAGTATTTACATTAGATATATTTAAAAAGCCAAAACATTTTGTTATTAGGTGATGATATTTGGAATTAAGAATGCTAGAGCCATTTACTAAAGGGCCATGATAGTGATTTTACATGATATGATGTATGGAATTATGGAGGACTATTTTGATGACATACTATATAAATCAAAGACCCGTACTGATCATCCAATTGTAATATGAATAATATTTGAGAGGCTTCATGAGTAAAATGTTAGACTTAATCCAAATAATTGGTGTAACTACTGGAAAACTACTAGGCTTCATTATCCATCACAAGGGCATTGAAATTGATCTATCCAAAGTTAGAGCCATTACAAAAATACCACTGTTATCTACTTTGAAGAAGCTCCATGGTTTGTAGGAAATAATCTAGTTAATCTGACACTTAATCTCACAATTGGTTGATAAATGCCATCTATTTACACACTTACTAAAGGAGGGCATTAATTTATCCTAGAGTGAAGAGTGATAGAAGGCATTTTATCATCTTAAAGAATATCTTGTGAATCCACCTATTTTATTTCCACCCACATTGAATAAGCCAATCTTATTTTCACTATTAGCAACTAAAATACCTTAGGGACACTTTTGACATAACACAATGAATAGGGTAAAGAGTGCGCCATGTATTATCCCAATGAAACATTGGTAACATTTAAACATGTTGAAAAATCATGTTTAGAAATTATTTTTTTAGTCCAAAAGTTGCATCATTATATGCTTAACAATAAGACATTTGTTATTGCTAAAGTAGATCTTCTCAAGTATCTACATTCTAAAATAACTCTAGTGGATCATGCTTTTGAGTGAGTTTGTTATGCTAATTAGAAGGCCATTAAAGAATAATTACTTAAAAATTAGCTTGCAGAAGCTCCTCTTCCTGATACTCAAATTATTACATTCAAATTTCCAAATGAGGCCATTATGACCACTACAGAAGTAGAAACACCTTTTAAGTCCAAATAGTGGAAGATGTACATTGAAATTTCATTCACAACTAATGGGTCATGTGCTAGAATATTGTTTATTATGCCACAAGGGGATCTTATTCCCAAGTTCTTTTGAATTGGATTTTCATGTACCAATAACATGACCAAGTATGAAGAATTCATTATAAGAATTTGTCAAGTAGTACAGTGGAACATCCAACATTTACTAGTGTACATTGATTCTCAGGTAATCATCAATTAGGTCACGAATCAGTACCAAAACAATTACAAGAAGTTGGTACCCTATAAAAATGTGGTCAATATTCTCAAATAGAAAATAGTCAAAATTAAATTTGAAATAATACCTCAAGAAAATAATAGAATAATTTATGTCATAAACACTATTGGATTAATGATTTAGATCACATATACAACAAGGGACTATCAATTTCTTGTAGAACATCTCATAGTACCAACACATGAACAATCAACTATCAAGATGGTTTGTGACATTGTTGGTCCCACTTTTCCATGGTATTTTGACATATATGCCTATCTCCATGACAAAATTATTCCACATGACCTATCACATAAGAAATAAAAATCCTTCATCCACAAGCCTTATGTTATACACTACTTGCACCAACCTTGTATCATAGAATCTATAATGTAACTCTACTTCATTATTTACCTTTGGTAAAATATAGATTAGCATCAAGGGAAGTTCACAAAAGAGTGTATGGAGCTCTCTTATGGGATAATATTAGCCAAAAAGTTATTGTGTACTGGTTATTATTAGATGACTATGGAAGTAGATACAACTGCATATGTGTAGAGGTGTGTAAAGTGTTAAAATTATTCTAATTTTATTCATTCTCTAGCTAAGACACTCAAACTATTGAAAACACCATGGTAATTATCAATGTGTGGAATAAATCCTATAGGGAAGATTAATCCTACATCTTCAGATGATCATAAACACATCCTAACTACTATTGAATACTTCACTAAGTGGGTGGAAGCCATTCTCCTCACTTACATCATTGGTAAGTAGATATCCAAGTTCATATTAAACCAATTCCTCTACCATTATGGTATCCCATCTAATATTAAATTTGATAATGGAATATCATTTAAAAACAAATATGTGAAAGCATTTTGTACCCAATACTGTATCAAATAATATTTCTCTATTGGCTACTACCCATAAGGCAATGACCAAGCTAAGGCTTCTAATAAAACCAATGCCAACATTATAAGGAATATTATCAATGATGATATTCATAATTAACACTTACAACTATATAATTATCTTTGGGCATATCGTACCACATTCTATACTCCAATATGAGCTACACCCTATTCACTTATTTATGGCACTAAGGTCATTCTTCCTATTGAGGTCAAGTTTACTTCTCTATGAATTTTACTACAATACAACATTGATGATGAGGACTATAAAGTATCTTATTTACAAGAACTAGACTTGCTTGATGGAAAATACATGGTCATCTTGAATAATATTTAGGCTTATCAGAATAGATTAAGAGGCCAATATAATAGGCATGTTAAACATATTGAGTTTGAGCTTGGTGATATTGTGTTAAAATAAAATAAAATTAATGTCAATTCCAAGACAAATAAAAAAGGAAAGTTCTAACCAAACTAGTTGGGACCTTATGTAGTTATTGTTAACTAAGGTTTTGGAGCATACACGCTCAACACACTAGATAGAGATGAACTCGATGAAACTATGAACATAATGCACCTCAGACATTTTTATGCTCCAAGGAATTGAATTATTGTATACAAGGATCATTTAAGGTATAACACATTATACCCATTCTTTGTACTATACCCTATATAATTTTATCATTCCATTAACCCCTTACTAGCTAGTTATTTTTACCTAACCTCACCTATCATGTTTAGCCTTAGTTTTGATTCATTCATACTTTAATCACATTCAATAGTTGATGATATATTCAATTTTAGTAGTTATTTTAGAATTAAACATTTGAATGGTAGTCTATGAAAGTAATATGATAGTGGGCCTAAAAATTGCATCCTTGATTTTTTATAATGTTTGATAGGTGCCTATAATTATAACCACCTTTGGGAAAATCAATATCCCACCTCATGCTAATAATAATAACCACCTATGAGAAAATTAGTACCACTAACCTTCATCATTATTTTCTAGTTATAACTACCTGTGGAAAAATTAGGAATAATACACTTACCATGTATTTTAGCATCACCTTGCCTTCATTTTTGCCATTTTACCTTTCCATTTACCTATACCTAAACTTTTTAGTACTTAGTCAAACACATTTTGTGAAGATGTAACTAGAATGACTTGAGGTCTTTCAATACTATGTAGGCAACACTCGATATACATTGAGGTTAGCTCAGTCACCCATTTTCCATGCTCTCACCATTTTGTGAGAATTTTATGTTTGAAACCTCTTTTTAATTTAGCCACACTCTCATTATTTTTTGAGATATAACATTCTATATCTCATGATTCTCGATTGAGTTGAGATGCCTAGAAAATTCCAAAAACATTTAATTTTCTCTAAAAATCTTAAAGTCACAAAAACATGAAAATTAGATTAGAATTTTTATGAGAGATATAAATCCATCAAAGTTTTCTAGGATGGGCCATATTATCTATTTATATTTATTTCTAGACCACCTTGGTCTTTTTCCTCCCATTTATGGGATAACTATATTAGCTTGAGGTTTGCATAGACTATGTAGGCAACACTTGGATACGTGGGGTATTTTAGGTTTGCTCTACCACCTTCTTTTATTTTTTGACCACTTATTATACTTAAGGATTATGGGATTTATAACTAATTAATAAGTAAACACTTGTCCTTTAGTTTCCCCATTCTTACTAGCCTTAGCTGAATGCTCTCACCATTTTTCAAGTTGATGTGAGTATTGTGCATACAAAATTTGATGCACTAGTGACCACTTGGATTGTATTACGCTCTCACCATTTTATGAGTAACCTTAGCTAATTATCTCATCATTTTGTGATCTCATTCTTATTCTAAGCCATAAGATGTAATAAACACTATGAATTACTAATTAAGTTCATTAGTGGATACTCATCTCTTATCCTTTAGTGTGGTTTTAGCCTGAACCATGCCCTCGCACTTAATTTATTTGTGTTGATGTTTTTATAAATAGAGCATTATCTCCCTCTTTTTTATGCACTCATAATTTTTTTAGACCATTCCCATTTTAATCTACAAGTCAAACCTATTTTCATTTTCATCATTTTATTCTATCCCATATTCTAGGAGAACTACATTTGCCATGAAGTTCACATTGGATATCGCATCCATGAAACTATGTAGGTAGTGTCCACTTGCCTAGTTCATTTGGAGTCATCTTGGCTACCCATTATTTTGATCATATTCCCCCCATTTTGTTTATTTGTGTCATTATCTCCTATAGACTAGGGGCAATATTTGTTGACTTAGTTGTGTCATTATTCCCTATAGCCTACGGGCAACCTTGTACCTTTTGTTATTATTCTTTTTAACCTGTGTTGTTGCTAGTATCCCTCAGGGTCACCCTATCACCAAGCGTAACACATATATTACACATGTATGAACATTTTAAATTTTATTTTTACTAGCATTATGATTAACCATTATTTATGTATTGCTATTTGTTAAACTTTGCTTATCTTTGTGTGCTTAAATTAGTTTTTTTATTGCAATTTTTTTGGTTTGGATTGTTTATTTGCTTTGATTGCTTTTTTATTTGTTTATATCTTTATATTTTTTTATTTGTTTATTTTATCTATCTTTATTTATTCTATTTATTTTTTCTTATTTATATCGTTTGGAATTTTTTGTTTTGTTTAGTTATTGTGTTTCTTTGTATCATGTTTATTTGTTTATTTATTTTTATCAGTGTTTTGTTATTAGCTAATTGTGTTTGTTTCTTTGTTTATTAGTGTGTTGTTTGTTTGTTTACTAATTTTTTTTTTGTTTATTGGTGTTTTATTGTTTGTTTTTGTTTATTGATATTTTTTGTTTGTTTATTTAGTTGTTTTTATTTGTTTGTTTGTCATCTTATTATTTGTTTATAGCCTTTTTTTGTTATTTTGTTTATTTTATTGGTTTTATTTTTTTATTAGTTTTATTTTTTGTGTTTGTTTGTTTATTTTATTTGTTTGTATATCCTTATTTTTTTGAGTTTTATTTGTTCATCTATTTTGTTTGTTTTTATTTGTTCATTTTGTTTGATTGTTTTATCTTTGCTTGTTTTGTTTTTATTTTTATTTTTGTTTTTTGGTTACCATAGGACTATTACATTTTGTTTACACTTATTTTATTTGTTATGTTTACACCTGGGATTTTATTTTTAATATCTTATTCCTAAGTTATTTATATTTAAATTTAATATAAGTTTTCCATGCTAAGAGTTTATATTTACATTTTAGTTGTGCATAACTATAATGCATAATATCATAAGCTATAATAAAAACTAGGCATACAGAGACCTTCAAATCAATACAATGGGAATACTTCTCAAATATATCAAACTAACCAAATTCCCAAACACATGCCTAAATTCATGATAATAAACAAGTGCAAAAATGATTTTTTATGTGTTTATATAGATGTACATCTATGATTAAGAAAACATATAATTCATATAACATAATTGGATGACAACCAATAGAAAAATATCTCATAAACATGTCATAAGGAATAAATGAATAAAGCATACATGAGCATAAATATCAACAATGTTAAAACATCCATAATGCTAATCAATGTTAAACATGAGATAAATGACATAAGCATGACATCATTTTTATATCATACACATGTACATCAGCCTCAAAAGAGCCAAAGTTGAATGTCAATGTATCTCAAATGTCATATACATGGAACATTTATACATATCATAATGGTGTCTAAAAATACATCAATATGTTGATATAATAAGTATAATGCCATATGTTAAAACTATGCCAAAATTCCCAAAATGCCAAGATATGTGTCTAGGGGGCCTATAGTTGGAGGTGGTCCTGATGGACCTGATGGTCCTGATGGTGGTAGTGGTTGATGGAAATATTGACCTTAGGCACTTATAACATGAGTCTAGGTGTGAGACTGACTAGATTTTATAACTACCCTCTATGCATCCTATACCTCAAATGAAGTCACTTTTTAGACCCTAGAAATGATTATTAATAGAATTTTTAGTAATACATTGCCTCATCCTTAGCTTGAAGCGACTGCACAACCATCTATGAAAATATAACGTGTTTCATAACTCTTCAAGCCACATCTTGATCTTGATTGAGTCTATCCACAATGGCTAATGCATAATCCCAATCACTAATGGCCTGAACCCTCTTAGTGGTAAGTTGGCCCTATACTTGTGCCATCCTATCTATCTCAAAATTTAGCTTATTTATTTCTAACTAAAGTTGAGTCATGTTATCATCCTGCATATCTATGGTGATCTACAAATTAGCCACCTAATATTGTAATCTTGTAATCTCCCCCACTCATGTGGTGTTCTCCTCCTCTAAAAATATTGCATCCATAGCTATTATAGCTATTATATATGGCATTGCCTAGCCTAGAGCCACCTATGTGATAGAAGGCCCTACCTAGCCTAGATCAAACCAAGCCCCTCTAACCCCTATCATGCTTGGCTCTAGCACCATCAAATCTAGGATATCATCTCCATCATCCCCATAATATCTATATCTATATCCATGTCCATCTCCCCCACCATCTCCTCCATCATCATCATAAACCTCCTCACCATTGAAATCCTATCAAGGGATGTCATTATTGCTCAATGTCTTAACCTATATCTCCTCAATGTCCATGGGTACCTATCCTTCTACCTATACTAAAACTATCAGCTATAGAGGGAATATCTATACCCACTAATGTATATAGTATATAATGAATCCTGCATTAGCTTCTCCTCTTAAATAATCCTAGGCTACTTGAGGAACACTCAAATAACTCATAGTGACCACACCCCTCTTGATAACAGGAGTATCCTAACTGATCTCTCATGTCTTATATGTAGATCATCTCAGTCCCTCAGAAACATCATGTGTGAAATTGAATTTCTTGAGTATGTAATTGAGGTGTTACTCTTTGTCTCTTAGTAATAAATCATTTATTTGTCATGTAGGCCATATACCATCCATCTTAAAACTACTGTAGTTGGTATGTGAGGTAGGGTCTCTAAATTAAAAACTATGGTTTAAGATCATCAAACATCTGATGATATAATGGAATATCCCCCCTATGCCCATGAATTCCTACTCCTATTTGAGCCCAACCATGCACCAATGGCTCCCGTAGGTCTTATAATTAACTTATTCCTACTAGTCACTCAATTGAAATGTGTTCCCAACCCTAGATCATTATAAATGTAGAGACACCAATGTTGAGTCCACTATGGTACATTATCATGTGTAGATCTTAGTAGAGTTATTCTAGGAAAACTAGCCCCCATGCAAAGCATGAAGAATCATCAAGCATACTCTATATTAGACCTCCAAAGCCCATATGAAACTACTTACCACTCTTTTTAGGTAGTAGGATGTTGATAAAAATAGAAATGTGATCAACTACCTCCCTATAAATAAGAGCTAGTGGTGATGGATTTATAATAGGTAAATCATTAGGTCAGATGTCTCTGTATGTCTCTATAAGGTCTATATCAATCTTCTCCTAAAATATGGGGATATCTTAGTAACTAAGTCATCAAGAACCAAATACTAATATGCTGGTGGTGACTAAAATACTCATTATCTACACATTAATAACTTTAGGATATGCCATCTATCCTCAAGTGTCATAGTCACCTCAGTAGTAGGTATGTGAAACATGGAAGTCTTATTGTGCTAGTGTTTATCCATCACACTCAAGTATACCCAAACTACTTGGATGACTAACATCTATTCCATGTCATAAAGATCCAACTCTTATAATAATCTAACCATACAATATATCCAAATTTGAGGGGTCTATAGATAGATTGAATATTGCTCTCAACATGTTAGGATAACCAATCACTCTTATAAACATATATGAGTTAACATAAACCTAACTATATGTAGCTACCCAAGCCTTAGTGTAGCCTACTATGCGTAATTAAGCATCTCCAAGAGGGTAGACCCCTATCGGGTCCCCCTAAACTAGCTAATTTTCATCTTCTAGAGTGAAGCCCCCATTTTCCCTAAATGGAAAAGTCACCATTTAGGTGATATTGAATAATTTTAGGTGATATCACCATTTTCATTTTCATTAAAATGGTGACATTACCTAAAAATGAGTGAAATAACTATTTTGATGATATCCACCCAATTTAATATTTCTAAGAATGATGACTTCATATGAAGTCACTATTTTCCTTGGTGAAACTATCATTTGACCTAAAAGGCAAATAATGACTTCACTATTTTCCAACCTAAAACTAGCATTAAATGTAGTAAAAATGACATTAATGATAAGTTTGGAATTATTCACTAGTGGTCCATCATGGGGTGGTCACATGTGCTATCTCACATGCTTTAAAATGTGGCATCTAGGTCTTATGTGGGCTATTTATGTTAGCTCACTACACATAAAAGTATAGCTCAAAAAGTCCAATAGACCAAGGTGAAAATGAATTGTTTTTCATCCCAAGAATGAATATATAGCTATAAATTTTAATTTTTACCCCCAGGGCTCATAGTTCATTCCACATACTCTAAGAAGTGTATTTCTCACATTTTTGGTTGATTTTATGCACCATTCAATCCTATGAGCCTTATTTTTTAGTCGTATTATAACTAAACCATCTTTTTGGGCCTCTCCTAAGACCCATTTAATAACACTATTTTTCTACCTATACCATGTGTTTGTTTGAATGTGAATTTTAAACTTACATTTAGGCTATAAATGTGTTTTTATCCTTTTCCAACTCATCATAAATTTATTTTTATGGATTTTCTACGTAAGTTACCCTTGCCAATCTACCTTAGTATGGAAAATTATTTTTTGATTGATAAATTGTATATATTGCCTTTTTGGGGTAAAGTTCATTTTAAATCATGGAATTTAAATGAAATAATTATAACCACCTTTGGTCAAATCATTCTTTTTCAACAAATTTAATTATTATAACCACCTATGCGTAAATCATTATTTTTGCATCTAGTGCTAATGATTATAACTATCTTTGGCAAAATCATTATTTTCCTACTCCACCCAACCTACTAGGGCAAATTCCTATGTCATTGATTATAACTTCCTTTGGGAAAATTAGTGTTTTACATTCTATTATTAATTATAGCTACCTTTGGGTAAATCAGTGTTCATCCCACCACCTTACAAGGGTAAACACCTATGGCACTATTTTTAACCACCTTTGGTCAAACCAGTGTCACACCCTTTATTAATGATTATAACTACTTTTGGGAAAATTAGTGACTCTATCACCATTAATGTTAATAATTTATTTTGGGAAATTCAATAATTCTACCCCTATTACCACTAGATTGTGTCATTTTATTCATTTTGAGGGATCGTTTGATGACTCTATTTTGTTACCCACTCCCTTGATGGGGCATCGAGGGCCAATTGACTACCCTTTTAGGAATGAAACTTTTGTCTTAAAAAATTTTGTATTATTTGAAATTAAAATACAATTCTTGTGTCTTGTAATGCCTTCTCAAATAAGGACAAACTATAGACACTCAATTTTAGCCACTTTCATGCCTAAACTAGGATTCCATCAAATTTATAGTATATGACGTAATTTAGGCCTAAAAATCACCTAAATTTTGAACTTATTATATGTAAGGTATTTAATTACTTAGAATTATGGAGAGTCTTGGTTATTTAGGGTATTACCCTGTATACACCAATAACCTAGTTCAGTTTCAACCCTAGTCGAATTACAAACTAATAATTTGACACTTTTGGCCTATTGAGATATTAATTGAAAACATTTTAAAATAATCACCAAAAGCCAAAAATCACTAAACAAGATTAATTACATTTAAAATCATAATTAAATTGCCTAAATAAAAATTCCAAGTTGAATTAGTGAATTTCATTTATCAAAAAAGAAATTTTTAGCCAAATATGAAGTCAAAGGTCAAAAGAGATAATAAAGTAATTTATTAATTCATAAATATTACAAAAAATTTAGTCACAACCTCATAAATATCTAAAATGAGTCATCATGGCTCATAAATAGCTAAAACTGAGGTGTTAATATTTCATGAGTGCATTGACCCAACCTAGGGTTAGCTTGAGTCAACCTAGGCTATTTTAGACTTAACCAAAGTTAGAATTTAACCTAACCTCCCTAGGGTTATAGTTAGTTCTAATAGATATAAATATGGGTGCCCACACCATATGCCAATAAGATTTTACGTGTAAGGTTATTCTACTAGAATACCTTCAAGAAGCCATTAAGAGTAATGTTATAATGCCTATTTTATGTCAAGTTTCACACCAAGACATAAGTGACCATTAGAGAATTTCTACCACCATGGGGAATCATTTAAAAGAGTCTATAATGTCATTGACTGAGCACAAACATCTTTATGCCAATAATTGGACATAAAATTTGACAAAGGAGGTAAATTACTTGTGTTGTTTTTATCTCTATTTTATGATCTTGTTCATTATGTTATGTTCCCCCTAGTTCTTAGGCAAAAGTGTTTAGTTATACTATATTATTATGCATGAATTTTTATAATTTTGACTAATAAATAACTAATCAACATTTGTGTTCTCTTATAACACCTAATATACAATTAAGATCAACTATATACATATCAACATAATATTAGAGTGTCTAGACCATTCAGATTTGTTACTTTGTAACTAACAAGCTAAAAAATAAAAATAAAACAGTTATACTTTATGTAATAATCCACTAATTAAGTAATTAATCAGTTATTAATTGAGCCCAAAATAAGGTCTTAATGGTGGAAAATTGTAAGAATATGCAACAAATCATATATATGAATTTAAAGAAATAACAAAACTATAAATGAAGCTAAAGTATTCCTAATAATCTATAATCAAAATATAAAACCACTTTTGTGGTACATGCCTAGCAATAGATTTACAATCTAATGTAATTATCTTGATAGTTAATGAACAAGTAGAGTTAATAAATACCTGTACCTTCTACTTCATTTAAATGTCAACCTAAAGACATAAACTTGTTAGGATGACATGACTGTATGTGCACACTTAATCCTCTAATTTGAAATTTTATTGATTGTAATCTAGGGTGTTGGAAATTATACAAGGAATGAAATGCTAAATTGAACACTCATAAAAAATCATGAATCAAATGATTACACTACTTTATGTTCAGAAGCTTCCTTAAAATAATCACATATAAAGCTAAAAATCACACAACTAGAAATTAAACACTTAACACATAAATAAAATAAGTAACATGTTTAGCTAATTGATGGAAAATATTGTCATTGCAAGACCTAAAAAGGGATACTTTCTTCAATCTGACTCAAGCTTCAATCCTTCTTTCTAAAAGAATAAAATTGACTCAGAAATAGTTTCTCATATTAATCAAATGTTGCAAGGAATAGTTGGCTTACAAAATATGCTTCTTTTCTATTTCTCTAGTTTATCTCTAACTAGTTTCTCAACCTTTTTACTACATGTATATAGAAAATAGGGGAGCCTATCTTATCTGAAACAAGATATATTTCAAATTAAGAAACATTTAGCTATAGGATAAACAAAAATTAGTTCCTTTTACTAAAGCTATCTCTCATATGGAACATGTAATGCTACTTCAATACAATCCAAATTGTTCAGCTTTAACCAAATTTCTTCACTACATTTCATGAATGTTATAACTTATTTGATTCAGTTGATTTTAGAATCAAATTTTATTTTCTCACAAGTTTGGTGATGTAGTTGTTATAGGATGTTTTTTCATGACAAATTTACTTTGCTATAGGATAGACCATGAAATGTTCCTTTGAATGCACCTATTACTTCAAACACCTTTTAAACACATTATAAAGATAATCACTCTATAGTAAAAGATAAATATTATATACTTAACATTCAAGACAAAAGTCCAACTATTCAAAGATACATGATAACATAATGATATTACAAAACATGGCTATTTTATGATAAAAACTTATGCAAAATGGTTCAAAAACATGATAAGATAAAATTATGAATATGGAAAATGTGGACACAAAACATGATAATTATAGGGCCAATCACACCCCCAACTTAATATTTTTCTCATCCTCAAGTAACAGACTTTCTCATCTCAAACTCATAGATATTTCTAAAATCTATACGATCAATGAAATCACTACATAGATGAGCGTAGAATCCACACCTTTGTTCATAAAGCTACCAATTTCTAACTTCCTTCGCTACATCCAATAGAGTCTTGTCCTTCCAATATAGTATAGGGTAATAAAATAAAATAGGTTGAAATATTATACTCAATAATTATGGTCATAGATCCCCCATAATTAGAATATACTTGGTTGCTCTATCAAAAGTTGATTTTAAATTAAAAGTCGAGTATGGATTCTTCTTATTCATCTTAGGGGTGATCTCTTTCCATCTGTCTAAGCATGATTCTTGTGTTGATGGCCCAATATAAGTTCTTAATTCTAAATAGAAATCTTGAGCTTCATCACTATTTTTAGCAAAATAAGTCCTTTTCTTAGTATAATGTCATCCCATTCTAACATCACAACTTTAGGTGTTCCTAATTCTCCTCTAATAATCATTTAACTTTCTCTTTCCTTTACTTTGTATTTTTTTTATCTCACAAATTCTCTTATGCTCATTCAAAAGATATGATAATAATGGATTTAAAATGACATCTCCAACATACAAATTGGGATTCCATTCTCTATTAAATGGCACAAAATAGTTATGAATATAAAATTCACACAATTGTGCTTATTCCTCTTGTGAGCTTGTATTGTATATTTGAAAAAAATAGAGAGGGTTTAGTAATTCACATTATAAATCACAATAAATTTTCATGAATTTAAATTTATGCCTCTTTTCTTCAAGGTAAATTGAATACACGCTTGTGAGAGGCCTATAGTCAAGGATTGCCTAAGTGAGATTAGCCAAATCTTCAATTTTGTGCTTTGGTATAGAGACCCTTTCTTGTTTGGTTCTCATTTTTTCATTTAATATATTGTTTTCTATTATCAATTCTCTAGATTTTGGATACCAATTGTCTATCCATTTCATCATTCCAAAAAAATTGTAAATGAAGAACTATTCTTGATTATTTGGTCAATTATGGACTCTACCTATTATTTTCTTGTTATAAGACGCTGTGAGATACCAATAATATGATGGTTATTTGTTGGGCATTGCATTTACAAAACTACTTTAGGAAGTGCATCTAGACCATTCCCTAATTGGTCTGACATATTTTTTTGTAGACGTTCAATTTCTTTCAGAGCTTGTTCCCAAGTAGGAAATTATTCTTGTATTGACATAGGGGCTTATTTCAATTGTATTGTCTCCATGTGGATCTACACTTGTTATTTTTGTAATAATTTTGGAATTTGTCTTGATTGTTCTATTTACTCATAATTATGTACATTTCCTTCTTAAAAATACTCTTCTTCTTGGATATATTCCTATAGACACCACAATTTTTCACACTATAGATCTAAATGTTAAAACACCCCTAGACCACCTTAGGACCCCCTTGGGTCCAATTTGATTCTTTGACCCTAAACTAAACCTAAACATGGTCAGTTTGAACAACTAACCAAACCCACCCTTTTAGCCAACTTAACCTTTGACACTCAACCATCGATAATTAGAGTGACCACCGATGGTCACCCTAACCATTGATAGTCAGGGCCCTTCGCCATCTCAACAAACACAACAACAGTTATATACAATCTAACACAACATAATTAATATATTTTCCTTACCCATTGCTAACACATCATGATTCATCTAAATGAACAACCTAGCCTCCTATGAAACCTTATACCTCCATTTCTCTTTGCTTATAAAAGGAAATGAATAGGAGGTGAAAAGGAGGTAGGATCCATAATCAATCATTCTAGCCCACAAGTAATCGAGCTATCAACCAACATTTCTTCCTCCTAATAATTTAGCAACTATAATATAGAATCGAACCTCTGCCAAAATTAATTTTGAAGCAATGTAATCTTACTTAGCCAAAATTTCTCTAGGATCATCCATCAAGCAACAAACTAGGTACATTTTGTATTTCAGGTTCTATTTGTTTAGTTTGTGACTTCCCTACTAGAATAAAACATCCCTGCATCTTATCTCCTAACCCCTATACCTTAACTAGATCCCAAACCATTTGTTGACCTCTTTTTATAACCTAAACTATACTCTTTTCTTAAACTCTTTTAGAACCCATAACAATTATCAATGGTCACCCTGATCACTGATAATCACCTTCAACCACTGATGATCACCTAATTGCTAATGGTCAGCTTAATCACCAACAGTCACCCTGACCGTCAATGGTCACTATGGTAGGAAATAATAAGATATTTCCACCTTATTACCCTTAGCCAAATTACACTTTCTTTGTCCCTACTTGTTTGAAAATACCTCACCTATTTTTTGAACCTAACATAACCTTGTTAGCATTAGTATTGAATCACTATTTGTTATAATTAGTCTATTTCCTTTACCATAGATTTATCTCTTGTATTATCTTTTAGTATTTTTCATCATTTGATGTAAGTAATTTACCTTCATTTCTTTCAAATTAACTATTTTAAGAGTGTGGATTGACAACCTTCTAGTAAGCTCATGCTTCTCAGATCTAGCTCACACTAGGTAATCCACCTTGGTACCCATTTAATAAACCCTTTGCATGAGTGATTTCTTATCTATAGGTCATTCTTCACAAGAGAAACAGGATGTCTTCACAATCATATAGATCACATGCACACAAAAAAATAGGTTCTTCTACCACACCCTTATTACTAGTTTCTTACTTCTTCTTTAAATAAAAATAAGAAAACATTGATAGAAATATTATGGCATGATTGGTGGGACCTAGTAGCATCTTGGTTCCCTTTTTTTCCTTATTCTATGCTCATATAATTAAATCAAAATTTATTTTTGGTATAAAATAAGCCTTTCATACATTGATTACTTTCATGTTTATCTCATTTAGTTAAATTAAAAGCAAAGTAATCAATCATAGCCTCAATTATTTATGACACACTATACAAAACCACTTAAATCAATTAAACATTAAAACAATTGACATAAGGCTTGACTAGGGTTTCATCTCCTAGCAGATCACCTTCATCTTGACAATCTTACTTGGAGGTCATTACTAAGGGGAAAACCAACTCAGCTCTCTAGTTGAGTATAAACTCTAAAAAATGGTATATAATAGCCAACCACCCAATACACTTATCTCTATGGTATGTGAAGTGAGGGAGTAGGCCCCAATACCAAGCAACGTATTGATTTCTAATACATATCTTTTTTGAGATCCTTGAACATTTGAAACCAACCATAGACTTATTTTCTACTACCTGCACTACAAACCAATTTATTCTTCACACCTTCTAACTAAGGCATAAGTCAAAATTGAGATAAAATATATCCTAGGATTTTAAATTCACTCTAGTGTATGTTTGATTGCCTTGAGATCTTTTTCTTTTGTTTTCTTTGTGTTTGAGTTGTGAGCTTTCTTTTAGTCCTCTCTATTTTGCATATGGTTTTTACTAGACAATATTTGAAAAATCAAACCAACCAAGAGCCACCTTCCTCTTCTTCTTCTTATATGGATTATACCTTGGATGTTGATGGTTATACTCATCCTTCTACGTCCCCATCATGCCTCGAATAGTTGCCCAAGGTGATGTAGATTTGTCTAACTTCCTTGATAATAACCCTATGGCCCTCCAACATTACCTCAACACCTTGTCTCATTGCGCCCCTATTGCTTCAAATCCTCTTGGTGATCCACCTTATGGGATTCCTCCCCATATTATGGTTTCCACTACCTCTACCAAACCTATGACCACTTAGGCCTCTTCCTCCACTAATAATCCAACTACTACCTCCACCCAAACTCAACCAAACCACCCAAAAAATAACCAAATACCCCATAAACCAACCAATAACACCTCTAACATAGGTAAAACCTTACCTTTAGTTACCCTTACTCAATCCACCATGGGGATATCTTCTACCCATATTTAAACTATTCCCCTTATCACTACCAAGCTACCAATATCCACCCCACTTCAAAGTGTGGTACTTTCTATACCTTCAACCCTCCCACCTATTAGTATCAGGGTTATCACTCACCCCAACCAACTAACCATACCACACCTCTAACCCAATCTATATCAATTCCCTAATCTACCAATTTGATCATACCTCCCAATCAACTGACATCAATCCCTTAACAAGTACCCATGACACCCTATCCACACTATATTCCTAATCCACAAGGATGTATAGCTCCATCTTCTACCCAAACTTCTATGTCCATTGACCCTTATGTGGCATCATCCCAACCCTTAATGACTACATACCAAACTGTGGCATCCTCTCAACCTTCCACCACTTATCCATATATTACATCCACCCAACCTCTACAAAACTTACCATATAATTAAGGAACTACCCCACCCCAGATAGATTTGGTTAAAATGTTGATGTACAAAATGACTAACCTAGAGTCATCTATTTTTGGGGCTCACAACCTCTTGTCTTATGATCAAATCTATTATGAACCTATTCACCCATTTTTCCCTATCCAACCGTACCCTACTCAAGGGGAACTACCCAAATTTTCTAATTTTCAAATCAAGGAGGACCCCTAATAACACTTAAGAGTGTTTAGGTATTCTTGCAAATTGATTACCTATGATGATGTTCTTATCCTTTTCACCTTTTTAATGTATTTATCTATACCAACATTATATTGGTATAGTTCTCTCACCAAGCACTCCATCTTTTACTTTTCCCAACTTGCCCAAACCTTTTTAGACCACTTCTTAATCAATATATCTAAGAAGGTCTCCATCACTGACCTCTATTCCATAAGGTAGTTTGATGATGATTCAATTACCAAATTTTTAGCTCAATTGAGAGGTCTTATTAACAATATCTCTTTCTCTTTTCCCCATCCTCAGTTTATTGAAATTTCTCTTAGGATTGTGCCAGACATATTTCCCCCACTCTATAGATTCAAACTTTCAGAACCTTTGATGAGGCTTTCACCATTGCATGCAAAATAGAAATCAGAGCCATCGATGAGGGGAAGTTGAAGCTAAGAAACAAAAAATATAGATTCAAATCCAATGACCCTTCACCATATAAAACCATCAACAAATCCAACTACCCCAACATCAAACTAAAGGTAGTCATAAACATAGTTATCCTTAAAACAACCCCACCTCTGGTTGTCAACCAACCCAACCAAACTAGCTCTTCAAACCATTTACATCAACAAACCCAAAATAAAAAATAGGCTACCCAAAAATAATACACTCTATTAGGGGAATCATATGCTTCAGTTTTGGACAAGTTGCTCAAATATAACATCATTTAGATTCCATGTATAAAACCTCCTCTATAATTTGATGCTTCTTGCCTTATACTTGATTGGTACAATGAGAACACTATTTGTGCCTTCCACCATGTAATTAGACATGAAATTAGTAGGTGAAACACCTTCAAAACCACTGTCCAAAACTTGATTGATAAGGGAGAACTTGTATTAGACAATCCTAATCCATCCTCAAATTAGTCACTTGACATCTTTCAATAACCTTCTCTCAATCATGCCCCTTCTATGAAAAATGATGACAATAAACCAAAATCATCTCATGCTCATGAGGTTCATACTATCAATGTTATTATTAGTGAGCCTATCATTGAGGAAACCATTACCTTAACTACCTCTTCCTCCACTCCACCTGTTGAGGTGGTGGAATCACCCTCCATTCCTTTGGACATGCAAAAAAAGGAAGCAACCATCTCCTCTCTTTCATTTGATGAGATAACCAACATACCTACCCTTACTTTGTTATAAATACCAAGGGAGGAAACTATTTCATCACACCTTTCTCCCCCATGCTGGAATCACCTACTCTCTCTTTGAAAATGATTCCATAAGGAGAGATCACCTATTCTACTCATTCTATGGAGGAAACATCTTCCCAAATCTTCAAACCTTCAATCAAGGACAAGGGTGACGAAACTATTCCCTCACCTCAACCTATGGGCCTAATATTTGAATTTGATGCCCAAGGAACCAAACCAATATACAAACCCTTCTCTAGACTAGTCCAAAACTTAGAATTCTCCTCTCAACCCAATTTGGATTGAGCCACCTTTTGAAACCATCTAGGAATCCCCTATTAAAATAAACATGAACCTTTAACCTCAATTTCCTCCACCATTACACCTATCATCACCTCAATCCTTTCATCAGAAACCTCTCCTTCCAAAGCCATGGAAGAACCATCCAAACCATCTCCATTAATAATTATCAAAACACCTTACACCTCTTTAACCAAACCCATTGAGAACCTAGGGATACTTCCAACTCCTAGACTTACCCACCCATATTTGAAGTTGGACTTGACCCTATCTAGTCCAACAAAGAAAACCTTAACCAAACCAACCATGAAGGTGGAGATACCTAAACCTCCACCTAAGACTAGAACCATACCACCTCCTTTCCTCTTACCTTCTATCTTGGGACCCCATCTCTCTTCCATCCAAGGAGCTCATCCTTATATCAAGAAGGTGAACCCTCCTTAAACTATCCAAACTAAAATTCTTCCTTTTATCCTACCATTATCTATCCCTTTCAAAACATCAACCTCCCCATCATTTTAAACCAAACTATCTACCTCCACCTACCCACTTATCTCCAAACCTTCATCATCTCAATCATCAAACTCCAAATATTTTACCTTTAAAGCTTCCACCTTAAAACCATCAAAAACCCAACAACCCCAATAAAACCCTCATGCCAAAACCATTCCCCCACCCATAGCTTTTGTGGTGAATCCTCCTTATAAGAAGGCTCCCACCCCAAAAACCAAGATCCCATCATCCAAGACACCTTTGCTCAAATATTATTCAGCCATTTTACAAAGGTTGTTAAAAACCTCTTCCTTAAGCCTACAACCTATCCGACCATTTGACCCTTAGAAACCTAAACCATCTTGGTTCAATTATAGTTTAATCTACTGATAGGATAGGACACCTAGACATGACACAAATAATTTCAAATCTCTCTAAGCACTTGTCCAAATCTTATGAGATGAGGATGATCTATTGTTAGATGAACCTCTCTTAAAATTATTATAAACCCAGCCACCAAACAAACCTACCAAACACTAATTCACTTCCACACTCTCACCCAAGAGTGAGGAGGAACCAAATCAACCTTCTAGCCCAACACTTCCCCTCATCCACACTATCCATATGGTTACCTAATCTCAAGCCTAGAAAAAGGATAAGGGAAAGGATAAATTGTCCATTCCATGGACATATCCTTCCACTCTTCCACATCTCAACTAAATACAAACACCTTCACCTTCACGTTAACCTTCACCCAAACCCAAAATATCCATTTTAGGTGCCTCTCCCTCCAACGCTTATAAATATGTCCAATGAGTAGTTTTGAAATAGCTTCACTAGACATCGGTGAAGATGAGCCTATACAAATTGATCAATACCTCACCCTATCACTTCCAAGCACTGATAAAGGCTCTTTAATCTATATATGTCCAACCCAAAGACTGTCAACCACTTGTAGCCTTTGTCATAACTCTTCAAATTTCCACCCTTATCACATTCAAAGATTTAGAAATACCTTATGTTCATCTTGAACATCTTGATCCTCTCCTCTTCATCATTGCATACATCAATCAAACCCACAAAAAAAGAGTTATGATTGATAGAGGAGCTTCTATTAATATTACTCCTCTCATGATTATGATGAAGTCTAATAATGAAAGGATATCATGTCAAGAACCTTAGCAGTCCTCCATTCCTTTAATGATACTATGGCCACAACCTTGGGAACAATCATCCTCCACTTCTATTTGGGACTTCACACACTTCTAGATCTCTTCTACATTATAAATGGAAAGTTGTAATACAATGTATTACTTGGATGCCTTTGGATCCAAGCCATGAGTTGTGTCCCATCCACATTGCATCAATGTGTCAAGTTTGAACATGAGGGTCAAGTCATCACTATACAAGTTGACCCTAGTCCTTTTACATATAGAAACATGACATATAAACCTAATAATGATCTTCTTCTTCCTCATTCATCCACCTTACCACCAACCAATAAAAACTCCACCCTTACCCTCGATGAAGCTTTAACTAGCTCATATATCTCTTTTTCTTAGATTCCCATAGAAGACCCCTTGGAACCTATGTTCTAATGTCTCTCGCTCGAAGAGTATCATATTTTGTCCTTGGATGCCTTTCCTACCCCTCAATAGTATGATAACCTTGACCATGATCCTAATTATGATCCTAATATTGTAACCATCATTCATTTTAGACATCCTTACCACCAAAGTAATTTCATCTATGGGGTATGTGATTATCCACTTCTTGCTCCCTCAACCATCTCTTCTATTTGACTATTTACTTTTGATTTCTCCTATTTGGAAAATACAAAATTTACCAAATAGTACTTTCATAGGTGTGCATAGAAAGGATTCAACCTTGAACACTATGAATAGGGACCCCATGAGTTACCTATTATCAAAATATAAAAACCTCATGAGCCATTTGGCCTTGGGTTCATACCACTAGAATAACCCACCGATTCACCCAAACCCATTTCCACCATTGAGGAAGACATTCCATCCTCACCAACCTCACCTCCTTCAAATTTTGAATATTTTAAAATCAGTCCTAATTTTTTTTTAGTTAATATCATTATTTTGGGTCCCTTATCCTACCAAAAGGATGGCCAAACTAAAACCTTTCCTTTAATTCATCCTTAAATGGTAGAAAATGATTCTCCTACCATCCACACCATCCAACATTAGAATGATTATTCCATTATCAATTGTATTGGTGTGGTGGATTATTCAATGTCAACTTGGGTACTTAGGATAACCCTCACATTATAAATATTGGTCAATCTTAGATTCCTTAGAGCAATAAGATTAGCCTTCCTTCCTTTATGACACAATATAACATTTACTTGGTCATATCAAGATATGCCCTAAATTTATCCTTCAATTACTCTCCATAACATCATCATCCATCTTGATGCTAAACCTGTTAGGTAAAAGCTTTGTAGGATGCACCCTGTTATAGCTCTTCTAGTCAAATAAGAGCTTTAACATCTCTTATCTACCAATTTCATTCAACCTATTGACTATCCCTAATGAGTTTCCAACATCATCCCAATTACCAAAACCATAAGGGGATTTTGCCTCTATATTAAATTTTGTGACCTCAACTTTACTTATCTAAAGGATGAGTTCCCTTTGCCTAACATTGACCAGCTTGTTGATCTTAAAACTAGACATGAGATGTTGTCTCTCATAGATAATTTCTTAGGATATAATTATATGTTGATTTCCCTAGAGGATCAACATAAAACTTACTTCATCACTCCATGGGGAACCTTCTATCATAGGGTCAAGCCCTTTGGTCTAAAAAATGCTTGAACTACCTACTAGAATGTGATGGCCTACATCTTCTGTGACCTCATCCATAAAATCATAGAGGACTATGTAGATGATCTCCTTGGAAAATCTAAATATCACAAGGATCATCTAAAATTTCTCAAAATTATCTTTGAATGATGAATCCATTTTCATGTCAAACTCAACCCCAAAAAATGTGTTTTTGGTGTCCTATCTGAAAAGGTTCTTAGCTTTATCATCTATCTTTGAGAAATCAAAGTAGACCTTGAAAAAGTTAGATTGATCCTCAAAAATCCACCTCCAACCCATCTTAAGAAACTATGAAGCCTATAAGGGAATCTCCAATCCATTTGTCACTTCATCTCTTAGTTATCAAATAAATGTCAAACTTTTCACCATCTTCTCAAGAAAGATACATATTTTAAGTGGGCTAAGGACTACCAATAAGCCTTTAATTCACACAAAGAGTACCTTCTTTCTCCACTAGTTCTTACTCCTAAATAAGACCAACCCTTCTACCTTTATATATCTGCCACTAACCATTCCTTAAGGGCAATGTTTTCTCACCACGATGAACAAAAAAAAGGAGTAATCTATCTACTATCTAAGTTAGACACTTATAGAGTATGAGACTTGATACACCCATACTGAGAAGCTTTACCTTACCTTAGTATTTATGGCTACCAAAATTCATCATTACCTCCTCAATCACAAAATCTATTTCATCACTAACATCGACCCACTCAAGTACATGTACTCTAAACCATACCAAAACCAATGTATGGCTAGGTGGCTCATGCTCTTAACTAAGTTTTACCATGACTTCCTCTTATAAAAGTAAATTATAAGGGAAAGTTATTACCAATCAATTGGTTAAATTTCATTTTTCAAATAACCAACCACTTCCTCTTGCATTCTTAGATGAGTCTATCACAACTCTTTCCCAAGAGGACATTACCTACCAAATTACCAAGTTTTTTTATGGTTCAAAATGCAAATAGAGTGGGGCTACCAAAGTTATTCTCATTCCCCTTGATGGAAAACCACTTCCTCTTTCTTTCAATCTTGACTTTGAGTGTACCAAAAATATGGTTGAGTATGAATCCCTCGTAATAGTTCTTCAAACTGCTCTAACATTGGGAGTAAAGATGATCAGTGTCTATAAATTCCAAACTTATGGTCAACCAAGTCAATGGATCCTAAAAATGTTATAATGATGTCTTGAAATAGTAAAAACAAGTATTTGATATACTCTTATCATCATTCTATCATTAACTTATCTAATCTGTTCTATGATCTACCAATAAGTTTGTAGATATAATGGCTTCCCTTGCTTTCCAAATTCCTTCTCAACCTTCCAATTCCAAGCTCTTTATCACCATTCAACACTTTATTACCCCCTCTTATATTCAATCTAACCTCCGTAACATATTTAATGTGGAGGAATCTCTATTAGACATTTGGTATGAACAAACTTTAGACTACTTCAACCTTAACATCATTCCTCCCAACCTCTCTAAGAATGCTCTAAGAGCCTTTGTTCATACTACCTCTCATGATACCATACTAAGGAGTATCCTTTATAAATGTGGTTATGATGACCTACTTTTCTATTTCCTATGCAGTCATGAAGCTTCCCATGACATTAAGGAAATGCATGACATGATCTATGGGGGACACTTTAGTACTCTAGATATCACTAAACATATCTTTCACCTTGGATACTATTAGCTTACCCTAAACCAAGACTATTGTGATTATGTGAAGAAGTGTGTTAAATGTCAACAACATGCCAATTTACATCACACATTGGCCTATGGCCTCTAAGTATCTAAGGACTTTTGGCCCTTCTCACAATGGGAACTAGATCTCATTGGGAAAATCAATCCTCATTCTTCACAATGGCACCACTCTATCATCATCGACACTGACTATTTAATCAAGTGGGTGGAGGTTATTCCTCTCATCTTGAATAAAGCATAATTTTTTTTTGGCTTCATTAATCATCATATCATCTATCATTTTAGTGTTCCCCATAAGATCATCACTAATAATGGCAAATATTTCAAAAATAAATAGGTTTGAGGTCTTTGTGACACATTTGGTATCAAGCTAAGATTTTCCTCATCTTATCTTCCATAAGAAAATGGACAGGTAAAATCCTCTAAAAAAATCCTTGACAATATGCTAAGCAAAGTAGTTAGTATTAGCATTTGTACATTCTCTTCACTTTATGAGCCTATCACACTAGTATTTAAAACTCTATGGGTGCTACCCTTTTCTTTTTAGTCTTTAGATCAGAGGTGATCTTGCCTCTTGAAGTACATATTCCATCTCTTCACATATCCTTTCAAGACATCATTTATGAGAATGATTAGCATGACTTGAGCTACTTGATGAATGCTATCTAGTTAAGCTTAATCACCTTCATGTCTACCAAGAATGAATCAAGTGTGATTATAAAAAGCACTTGAAAGAATGATAATTCAACATTGAATACCTCATCCTAAATGAAAATCAACATGTAACCAATATGGAGAAAAGAAAGTGAGGAAAGTTTTCTTTCAATTGGCTTGGACCCTATATCATAACCCATGAATATTGATCAAAGTCTTATCATTTTTCCTCTCTTAAAGGCAAACCAAAATATGAGCCTCTCAATGCTTCACATCTACATCCTTAGTTTCTTAAATAGGGATGAAACTCACCTTTTGTCTAACTTAATCTCATCTCTTGATTTATAAGATTTCTAACCTCCCTCACACCTTTATCCCATCCCTTTGAGGATGATCGATTACAACATAGAACCACATGATTAACCATCATATTCATAACCTAATCCTAAATATGGGTACAATGGCTCTACTCATGGCATGGTTTTCATAGATACTTTTAATCCCTAATCAGATGGAATCCCATGGTCATTATCTCTCAAAACCACCCCTTTCACTTATCATTAACCTATTGTGCTCTAAGTTTTTCCCTCATAAAGGTAAAAATATAAGATTATATAGACTTATCCATGTCTAACCTAGCATCAAAACAATTTTGGATACCTAAATATCACTTGGGTCAAACATCTCTATCATGTAGATTGCTTTCTTGAAGGACAGTTTCCCAAAATCTAAAATTGATTAAAAAGATAGATTGCTTCCTTGAAGGATAACTACCAAATGAACAAGTATAAAGTTAGACCACTCCCTTGAAGGATGGATAACTCAATTTTGTCAAAGAAATCATTTGAAACTTCCTACATCGATTAGATTCATAAACCTATAAAAAAAATTAATCAAAAGACCCTATAATAAAATCAAAACAATTTATCCCAGGAAAGTTATAATCAACTTTCATATATAGCATTAATAGAATTCCCACATCAATTAGTCTACACCCTACATTAAAACATGGACTTGTCTATTATGGTTCTTATGTCACCTAAAAAAGGGGAAAACCAACCCATAGGAAGGTTACACTCCCCTTCACATAAACTATCATCTGTCTCCCCTTTATACAATCTACAAATCAAGGGATTCATGAGATTACTTGACACGATGTGATTACGGAATATTTTTATCAAACCAATGCATGATATTTAAAAGCATTCAAATGGATTATGTTCATTAAGCCAATCTAACTTTGGTTTTTTTAGTTTCTACAAATGAATAAACATCATGCCTTTTTCATATCCTCTCATACCTGGTTCATGTATTCACTTAGATGTATGTCTCATGATCTTAATTTCTTTTCACACATCTATTTTTGTCATTTAAACTTACTTTATGTGTTATCATCAATAAAATAACTATAAACTATAAACATTACATCATCACCATGTATAAAACAATGACCATGATTCATAAATCGTAACATAACATCCATGATCAAACCATAATCAAAACATCATCACTATCATAATCGACAAAATAAATCACATCACCTCCTCATAACCATCATAACCATGTATAAAATAATAACTATAACAATACCATAAACATCATAATCATAATCCATAATCATGATATTTATAATCCAAGCATCATATCCTTATGTAAAACATCACAACATCATAATCATGTATAAACATAACCAATCATCACATGCCTAAGCTAGTGAGTCTACATCTCATAATCCTAATCATAAACACATTATAAACATCCAGAACCATGAACCATAAAAATAAAACCTATATATCATCAACACATTCTATACATAATATCTCATCAAAATAAAATAGTACATAAAATCATGTATATATCTCTCTCTCTCTCAAATATACATCTCACTACATCATCTCATAGGCTGGTATCAAAATCATATAGAACTACACATATCATATCAAAATTATGCCACTGGAGCACCACTACCACTTGGTGTCTACCCCCCTAAGGTGACTACCTATCCACTCACTGAAGCAACCCATTGACCCAGACTTGTTACACTTGTACAAATTACCAAAGTGGCTCTATACTCAATCCATTAGGGATTCTGTGGACATTATGTCAGAACTATGGCCTCATAATAATGTAACTCCTCAATGGTGTCTAATTATAATGCCATAGGGATACTACTTGGTGGTCCTAATAGTGTTTTAGTTTCTCTTCCTCTCTATCTTAGGGTATCCATCTCTTGGGTCACCAAGCCTTGTGAAGTATTGGCCTAGTGCTTATCTCCTATCATAGTGGTAACCTATCCCTATAATGTGACAACCTATAATTTTAGTGTGGCCACCTACCTCTATAAAATTATGATCTATGCTTGTGTAGTGGCTAATGCCATTATTGCCTATCTATCAATACCACCTCCCTATACTTATACCTATTAACCCCCACTAGTTGGATCCACATATATGGGCTACCTATCCCCATCATCCCATCTAACAGTTATATCTACATAAATGGTATGATACTAAGCCACATAGCCATAAAAAAAATCATCATCATCATCATCATCATCATCATCATCATCATCAATCTTTGCTCTAATAGACAATGCCTCAAAATCAAGAACCACCTCCACTGGCTATGGCAATGGAAGAAAAAGCTTGGCATCCTCCCACCTGTACCTCAAGAATGGACTTGGGATCCCCTATACTAGCCCCAACTACCTATGTACCCTATCAAAAGGGATGATCTCAATCTCACCCTCTCTCCTCCCAAAAATCCACCTATAACTCTAGATTGATAAAATGTGCTAAACATAGTGGGCCCACCTCAAGACCCTGACATATGGCCTCCAAAGCACATATTTGAACACCAAGGCATCTAATGCCCCTTAGAACCAATCAATATCTTGAGCTCCTCCTCTATCTCCTATGAGTACATAATCACTCCACCATGTGAAGCCCACCCTAAAATCCATCTGGGCATATCCCTCTCATGACAACCCCAATAGTCTCAGAACCTAGATATGATCATAGGCTGAAAAATGAAGTATAAACCTCATGATGATGCCATATCTCTGATGAGCTCAAAAACCACATAACTCTCTATATATTTATACCAACAAAATTGGTGCCCATCTAAAAACTATCTGACCTAGCAACATCACAACTAAAACTCTTAGTAGTAGATAAGTAAACTACTTACTTCTTGAATCTATAAATACAAAGGAGTCTACCATCATCATCATCACCATTAATTTCCTATCATCTTTGGCACTTTAATATAATGGCCTATAACTAAAGCCAAGGACATGCCACCTGGTAAGGGCCTGATCCTTACCATATATGAACTCTATATGATCATATCTCCCCTTTCTCTCAATATGATATATCAACTCCCCTTAAATGGGTAGTCATGTAATCCTATGTACATCCTTTAGTAGGATAGTCATCTTGTCTGTTGATAAATAAAAGTATTCATGGTTAGATCCCATCTCTCAATGAGGGCTATGATCATCACTGCATCTCATGACATGTGCTAAAAGTACATCATCATGTCAAGGTTGACCTCCTCCATGTGCATCTAATCAACATTTGCCATCCCCTTATGGATCTCTATAAAGATTCAAGAGACCTAATCCCACATCTGAATCTGATCTTGTGCTTGAAAAAATCATTAGCAAACACACTTATCTTTTTATTTACTATTTTTCCTACAAATGACCTCCTTTTCACCTCATTTCACGTACTCACTAAACACTTACTTTTTTCTATCTTAACCACATTATCATATCTTTAAGCCTACCCTACACCCACATTACTCATATTCTACATGATAAAAACACTAACCTTCATCTTTTTATCAAAATAATCTTAACCTTAACCCATTTTCCTTAAAATTTTATCCAACCAACCTAACCCTTTAGTCGACTACTGATGGCGACTATGACCATCAATGGTTAGCTAGCCATTTGGCCTCTGATATTCAACCATTTATGATCAACTACAACCACTGATGGTCAAGTATGACTACTGATAGTCATTATATGTGACCACTGATGGTAAAACCCATAGCTCTATCTACCCAAAAACCCACCAAACTACCCTTTTTTCAATAACTATTCAAGATAATTTTTTTTTCTACCCTATCCCCAAACTTATACCTCCCTAGTTTTTATTTTTACCTACTAGTTTTAATAAATACTAGAAAAACCTTAAAAACTAGGTCAAAACCCCCAAACCCTCCTAAAAGTAATAAAAAAACCATCAAAATTTCAAAAAAATTCAACTAACAATTGACCAAATCAACTAATCTAATAATTAAAGGTAGCACCTACCTCATTCCTTGACTATCATTAAGGAAGAAACCTAGTTCCCACCACTTGGCCATGTCCTCATTTTCCCTGCATCCCTAGTCCCATGCTAGGTTAACTCAACAATCAACCCCAATTAATAAATCAACAATCAACCCTACCTCATCAACATGATCACTTAAAATTCAAAGAATCACTAAGTACACATGAGTTAGAGAGTCAAAATCTAATAGTGAAAATGAATTCTATTTTCCATTTTTATCCTCTACACTTTTAGGGTTTCTCCCTAACTATTGATGGCTAGGGTGACCATCAATAGTTGAGTTTGGGATGCCTAAATATATATAGTCAAGAAATCCACTCAAATTTTTTTGGCACCAACACATTCAAGCCATATTTTAGAGATTACACTTTTCCACCAAACTAGAACCAACCTTTAGAGAGCACCTATTCACTGTAAACTAACCATGAACCTCATAGAACATTTTATTTAACCAACTACACCACCTAACCACATCCACCTTGATAATTGGCCATTTTGGCCTGAATTATCACATATTTTGTGATGAATTTACTTTGGTCCTTTAGACCACACTAACCAACCTTACCATGTTAAACATTTGAATTTACACCACCTAGTGCATACTAGACTATTTATGTTTTTCACAAGAGCACTTCCACCTCAGATACCTATGAAAATATCAACCCTCTCTAGGAGACTCATGTTTATGAGTGTACCTAACCACCATGCCTAAATGCAATCATGTGGTCCAATTATCAATTGTCCTTATATAACTAACCTTATTTTTACCAATCATGACAACTTAGTCTTTGCATGATCTTGGCTATCACACTTAGTCACATTTTTGTGCACATGTTTGTACTTTGAATCCTCAAGCATTATCACTAACCTTGTGACTCACCATAAACCACTTATCAAACCTACACCTGATTTGAATTTTCCTCATCAAGTCTTGATTTGAGGGGGAACACCTTCTCCTAGGCTTAGGGTAACCAACCATCTGACCCACAATTCATTTTTGTTTTATAACTTGCTAGCGAAAATTTCATAACAAAAAGGGGTAAAATGTAGACACCAAATTTTTTCACACTATAGTTCTAAATGTTGAAACACCCCTAGACCACTTTAGGATGCCCTTGGGACCAATTTGACCTTTTAACCCTAAACTAAACCTAACCATGGTTAGTTTGACCAAATAACCAAACCCACCCTTTTATCCCACTTAACCTTCAACATTTGACCATCGATGGTTAGAGTGACCACTGACAGTCGGGTCCCTTCCCCATCTTAACAAACACAACACTAATTATGTACAAGATAACACAACACAATTTAATATATTCTCCTTACCTATTGATAACACATCATGATGTATCGAAATGCTAATATTAACCTCCTATGAAAAATTCTACCTCCATCTCTTTTTGCCTATAAAAGGAGGGGAGTAAGAGGTGAAAATTAGGTAAGATCCATAATCAAACATTATAAACCATAGGTAATTATGCTATCAACTAACATGTCTTCCTCGCAACAATTTAAAAATTATAACAGAGACTCAAACATGTGCCAAAATTCATCTTGATGTAAATTACCATTACTCTATCAAAATTTCTCTAGGATCAACCATTAGCCATTAAACAAGAAACTAGGTACATTTTTTAATTTTAGGTTCTATTTGTTTGGTTTCTAACTTCCCTACCCGAATCAAAATTTCCTACATATTATCTCTTAACCCCTAGATCTTTAAACAAATCCCAAACCACTTACTAACCTCTTTATATAACCTAAATTTTAATATTTTATTAAACTCCTTAAGAACCCACAATAATCATTGATGGTCACCCTGACCACCAATAGTCACCCTGATCACCAATGGTCACCTTCAACCACTTATGATCACCCAACTGGCGATGGTTAACTTAACCATCAACAATCACCCTAATCATTGATGGTTACTATGGTAATAAATAATAGTAATTTATTTCCAATTACTTCCCCTCCACCAAATTCCACTTTCTATGTCCTTACCTATTCTCAAATACCTTAACTATTTTTTGAACCTAACATGACCTCTTTAGAATTAGTATTCCCCTATTATTTACTATAATTAATCTATTTCTTTTACCAAACATCTATATCTTCTTATAATATATTTCGATATTTTTTATCATTTGATGCAAGTAATTTATCTTCATTTATTTCAACTTAACTATTTTAAGGGTGTGGATTGACAGTCTCCTAGTAAGCTCATACTTTTCAGATCTAGCTCACACTAGGCAATCCACCTTACTACCCATATAATAACCCATTTATATGAGTGATTTCTTAACTATAGGTCATTATTCCCAAGAACAAGAGGATCTCTTCATAATCATATAGATCATGCATTCACAAATAAATAGCTTCTTTTACCACACCCTTATTACTAGTTTCTTACTTTTTCTTTAAATAGAAACAAGCAAAAATTAAGAGAAACATTCCTCTTCCTTATCAATTTCCATGTCATATAAACTAGGTGCTTTAGGTGCCTCATCACCACTAGTCACCAAGATATTATCTTTTTATTATTTTGATTTTTTAATGATTTTTATAATAAAAGAAGTCTTGGTTCTTTGCCTCCCTCTCATCTTTATTCTAAGTCTATGGGACCTTTGAGGACTAGATGTAACCTTGGCATTTTTAGGGGCCTTGGTTAAAGGTGGAAGCTCTTCTTTGGATGCCTTATATTTAGGTTGGAGGATCAATTTCATCCTCATTTTTATGGTCTCCTTTTTTTATTAATATTTTTCCACAAGCCTCCTCTTTGCTGTAGGTTCTTGTATAGTTGTAGGAGGATCCTCTTTTACAAGTTCTTGTGTGGCTACAGGAGGATCCTCTTCTACAGGTTCTTGTGTAGATATGGGAGGATCCTCTTATAATTATATTTGTTCCTCTTTTCCATTTATATTTTTGCCTCTACCTCTTCTTCTTCCTCATCATTATCACTTTATATACTTTTAGGAAGTTGAAGAAAACATTCCCAATTCATATTGGGCTTAATCCTATGTAGGCAATCTTGTACAATTAATTGAATTAAGAAATTATGAGAGAGGAATATAGGGTTACCAATTTGGAATGAATATACTATTATTGTGAACATATTAAGTAGGAAATTGGGAATGTTTATTACAATACCATGCCATAGGAGGTTCATAAATTTGAAATGAACTCCACGCATCATGGAGTATCTTCCTTCACAAGTAAATTAACTAAAGATGAATAAGGACGATCTTTTCCATATTTTTGGTAATGAAAAATACGTAGTTCCTTTCCTTGAAGTGTATAATATTTCATCCCTTCTATTTAATTTTTTCCTTTTTGCTTTTGCACCAAAATTTTTCTACCATAATTCTCCTATTCTTGGGTAGTCTAATTACCTTGATGATAAATTTTTTGGTTAATTTCATATCCATTCCTTTAAATATTACTAAATTATTATACAATGATGCATAAACATCCTCTATAACCCTTTGGTAAAAAGCATTTATCATCTCAAAATATTGAACCCAACCTATGTTTTCTAATAGGGCCATAATTTCTAGGTCCTTAGTCAAATGAGATATATCGAGTGTGTCATGCTCAAATAGGTCTCCTCCCTTGCTGTAGGATAAAATTTTAAAAGAGAGATAATTTGTCTGAATTATGTACAATCCCCCACCCCACCACCCCGCCACAACTAAAAGTGGTTGTTTATCCTCAAGGGATGTATTTGGCATATATGGAAGGATTTTATAAATGATAAAGGATATATGTAGAGATGGTAACCTTTAATGGTCATGTCAATCAGGTGGGCAATAATATTTTCTTGGGATGGCTTAGACAAGTGTTTTAATAGAAATTTTTAGTAGCATTAATAACCATAATCTAGAGAATAATTGAAACTTATGTAATGAAATAAGTATAAATAATTACCTTAGTACTTTTGAGTACCTTTCAATTAATTTATGAGTGATGAGGATGTTGTGATGATGTCAGAATATGGTGGTAGTATTACCACAATCATGTAATGGGGTCATGTAAAAGGTACTTAGTCAAAGTGGCAGATGCTAGGTTAATCGGGCATGCGTAGACCATTGGTTGGAAGCAAGAGTGCTTCATGCAATGTTGAAGCTGATATTATAGTAATGTAATGTATGATGGAGTGACAAAAATTCATCCTACATCAAGAGAAACACTTCCCTTGGCAACAAGTATTATCCTATAACAATAAGAATTGTCTTACATCAACAATAATTTTATCCTATAGCGAAAAGAAAGTTATTTTTCACTCCTAAATTAATGAATTTGAAAACAAAAATATGAAAATAAAAGTTTATTATGGATTTTTATGTTGTATGATTTTTTTTAATGAATGTTGATTAGCTAGTGACCTAGTTTTTGAATTTATTAATGGCCAGTAACACTCAAAGGTTTTCATTACTCAAGTTTTTGATATATATATATATATATATATATATATATATATATATATATATATATATATATATTATTTTCTAGTCCCAAATCAACTAGAATTGGAGAATCCTAGAAGTTAGGATTTTATTCAACCTAGATCAAGCCATTGTGAATGGCTTGTTCTTAGTTCTAAGAAGTTTATTTTTATTAGCAAATATTGGAGAAGGGTTTACAAAAATACCCTTTGACTATAGGAACATGTTGTTCTACTTCATGAATAAAAGATAGATATTGATCTTCAAGAAGTTGGCAAGTGAGAGTCTCCTTGGAATGAGGTTTTTTGTATAGCTTACGTCTATGGCCATTTAAAAAGTAGATAAAATTGAATAAAGTCCATGGTCATGAGCTTCATAACTTCATTATCAAAAACTTGCTCAATATTGTAAGGCCCAAGCCATCTAGACTGAATCATTCCCTTATGATATTTGTATTTTTAATCATAGAGGAGTTCCCAATTGTAACAACCCTTCAAGTTGTACTTAAAAAATACAATAATTTTTTTAAACAAATCAATTAACAATCATTTCAAAAAATAAAACAATACAACATAACTAAATCATAATTAAGAATAATAGTACTTATAATTAAAATGGTGTATCCAATATTATTCATGTACAATTCCAAGGATAGTAAATACCATAGGATATAACTACAATTGGTCTAACAATACAAAAAATGTTATTCAAATATAAAGTAAATAATACAACTACATTCTTCTAGGCATACGACCCCATATAATAATAGATATCAAGCTCTCTAGAACCTAAGTTGAACCAACTCATGTATCACTGATAATCTCAAATGTTGTCTCTAGGTAGGACTATAGTGGAGGAGGGAGAGTATCATTTGAATGCTTTACCACACCAAATAGAAACCAATAATCCCTATCAAGAAATGGCCCTTCCTTCATGGATATGTAGATATAATGGTGGGAGAATATAATGAGACATGATAGTACCCCATGTGCTACACGATTTATAAAAACATGTAGTGCACCATAAAGAAATCCATTCTAACATGATATCACACAACATGAAAATCAAATATATGAATGAAAATAAATATAACATTACTTTAATAATAGTTTTCATATGATCATTTAGATTGATTAATTTCATAACACACCACTTGATCAGATTATCTGATGGTGGTACTACTTAGGCTAGTGGAATTTGTCTCACTACATATTAGTATTGCCAATATGGTTTCATATATACCATATTATATAACTCAAAGACTCATAAATATTATATCTTACATGAAATAATATCACATCACAAATTAAATAAGGAGAAAGAAAGATATACACATGATCATTTATGCATGAATGAATATTTCAATAAAAACCAATCCCAAACTAGGGACAATGACTACTATATATAACACCTGGGTAAAACACACAATAAACTATATACTACTACTAATAAAGCAATAAGATCCAAGTAACTACACCATAATCTAGTATTCTAAGACTTGATTACTAGTTTTCCATAACTAGTTATACAAGTAGTCATAGAAACATGGAAACATACAGTCATATTCAAACAAGCATAACTATAAGACAATAAGTCATACAATGCATATAATTATATCTTAACATTCATTTGAACTATCAAGATTTTAAGTACACATAATGATATCCTACTAAATTCTACAACATATATTATTCAAGTAACAACCAACACATAAATAATTATACAAGTGTGGGTCTAGATATAATAAATATAGTATGTAACATCTAGGTACTTTTTATACTGTATAAATCTATGACATGCCATAATGTCATAAGTCATTGTGCTTGAGCACCCTACTCAAACATGAGTAGCCAATCTTACACTATAATTATTAAATAAGCAAGTAAAATATTATACCATTTGAGTAAACCATCAATAATAATTAGATGAGAACAAAATCTAAAGGCACACAACATGACGCACTATTTTTTTTAGGAATGTCAACTCATTACATATAAAATACTCTCAAAAATATAATGAACATAAATTTTCATCCTAGAAGAAATTAAAAACTTGACCCTATCAACATGTTTGCCTAACATGTTGTGCTACATATAAATACTATCTTATCATTTCTTTACCAACTGAGTAAACATAACACTCCAATATAAGTCTTCACATCTACCGTATTATGATTCTTATAAGGGAATTCAAGGCAACAATAAAGTTCCATCCAACATTCAATATTTCATTAAATAGAAATCATAATCTCTTTTATTTAAATGACTCCACTATGTTATAATATAAAGGAATCCCATGAAAATCATGATCATTAATTAATAATAATATTTAATAGAATAATCCAATTTGATTCATTCTGTGATAAGAAATTTTGAGGTAAAGATAAAGTTCAACATAACATTCATGAAAAGACTCAGTGTAAATGATACCCAGTAATTCAAATTATTACACTGCACATTTCTTAATGAGTCTTCAACATAAATTCTAAACATGATTTATTTTTATTTGCCTCAACATTTATTTTATAAAATATTTATCGCAAATCAAACAAGTAAAGATAATGAATTTAAATACACAACAAATTATTTACATGCTCAACAGTTTCATCATGTAACTATTTTTCTTATTTTTACACAAGGTATTTAACATGGTGTTGCATAAGTAAACTCATTATTTACAAATTTTGTTTAGGTGTTAATATATATCTATTCAACATTTACTTAGAATTACACATGTAATGTTTACCTAAATATAAACATTCAGTCTTATAATTAGAGGCTTGGTGTTGCATTTACATAGCATGGAATCTCATTCTTAAAGCAAGGCATTTGATAAATATACTCTTAGTAATATCTCAAATATACAATAATATTATTTAAGTAAATACACAATGATTTTACTCATACTCAACAATTTATTATTAATCCTGATTGGGCATTTAATTCTCAAAGTTGTGACTCAATATAATAAATAAGACTTAATGTAATGAAATAACATCTCAACATTCAATTATAGTTTGGAGATTCTAGTTTTATATTTTTATAAAATTTAATGCTACAATAGTCTAATATTTCAAAACACCACTTTATCATATATTAATTTCAATCATTAATGAAATCTAAGATAGGTAGAATGGTAAAAACATCATACAAACTAAAGACAAGATGCCGTACAAATTAAGAGTCTTAGGGACTATGACATAGGTTAAGATTCGAGGCAGAATGAAATAAGATGTAGCCTTTCAATTTTAGCACAATCATGTTAAGAGAAGTAGACTTCAAAAATAATCTAAAATAAGATCTAATAATCTAAGCACAATGTAATAGTCAAAATTTAGGCCTAAATTAATTACTCATAGGTTAAAAGGAAAGGTTAATACACTGGTCTCTTAGACTAAATGTAGATCTATTTTTATAAAATGCTTGTATAAAATTGATGCAACTTGAACAACATACAATACAAGTTTGTAAGAAGTAATGCATAATAGTATTGGATTAAAACATAGGTTGAAGAGAGTATTCATAAAACTTTACACATATAGAACATAGATTTATAAATATAATTATGTTGGTGAATTGGTATCACATGCTAAAGAGAAGGGAAACAACACTATAATATTCACTACACAGGCTAAAGAGACCACACTGTAGGCTCTATCAAATAAAATATAGGTCTACTAAAGATAATAAGGAGGTTAACTATTAAAATGATACCAATAGATAATGAGTATTTAAGAACATATCTTGGTAAACAAAACATATGCATAAGAATAATTGCTACGCTTGGGTTTTTAAGGGAAAAATAATTATAAAATATTTAAGACATAGTTTATCAAAATGAAATGCAACACTAATATTCATATCCACATTGTGAATATACACTCAACATTTTTATTAATAAACATAGAAACTTTATTTGATATAGATTTTACATTATCTAAAATTGACTTGGATTTTTTTTTCAAATAAATATTCTTGCCAAAGAAGTTAAGCCACAAACCAGTTTGGGATGCCATATAATAAGATGTAATCCCATCACTTAATCACTAGCCTAGGTAATAAAACATAGACTTATGAAGAAACACATACTATAGAAAATATAATGCTGATCATAAAAATAGAGACACTGAAAAATCAAAAAGGATGTAGGTCTATTACACTATGTAGGCTTACACTTTGGAACCATTGCTTCTAAAAATATAAATTTAGCCTCTAATATTCACCAATACATGCTGGCATAAGGAATCACCACTCAAGTCAAGAAAATAGATTCAAGCCTTATTTAAATCATAACTACACAAATTTATCCTATTTAGTATTAAAAAAATGTAATGATGTAGGGGAATATTAGGAATGCCCAAGAATTGGTCTAAGAGTCATAAATATGATTCAAATTTGAATTTGAGTACATTAGAAGTTTTCTCACCTTTTTTATAATTTGAATTTTCAAATGTGTAATGAGGGATTGAGAGTGTTTTAGTTGGTCTAAATTAGTGTTGTTGTTATGTAATTGTTGAGTAATGATTTAATATACATTTATGGTCTTATGAAAGGCCTTAAGAGTGGTTATGAGTCATATTCCAAGTTGGAAGTATGAAGTGGTAGTAATGATTTCCACCACCCTATGTGGGTCTTCAGGGTGTTAAAGAAGTTCTTGATCAAGAAATGGTTACTAGTATGTTTTAGAGTCTAGTGCATATTTAGAAAAGGATATAGAGGTTTTGGTGATTTGATGGAGAGGGATGAGAAGAAAATAGGGGTAGACAAGATTGAGAAAGAAATAAGTTCTACCAAAACCAATGCATGACTATGAATCAGTTTGTATGAACCAATGATTCATTTGAATAAAATTAGGATGGACTTGTTAAGTCTAATAAGTATTTGAAAATATTAATATATTAATAAATTTCTATTAGAACTAATGATAATGATATACATGACTAAATCTATTACTCTACATTTCTATACATTTTATGTTTGTGCATTGAATGATTAAAGAAAAAAGATTATATAAACTTAGTCTTGGAGATATATATTTTTGTGGGGATATTATCATCTATTATCCTTAATTTCTTAAGTGTTTTTTTGTAGATTTTTCAAATCATTTAGTATTTAGATATATATTGTGAATAGGCCCCTATTTGGGAGTCATTCCTTTAGTCTGTAGACTATGTGCTTATTTTCATAAAGGAAAGGTCATTGCATTAATTGACATTGTGTTATCAACGTACCCTCTAAATTTTGAATTTTTTCAAAGAGATTATGTTCCAAAAAAATATAAGAATACTATAAGAGATATAGGAGCTAGAACAAAACCCTATATTCTACAATAGGCTTTGTATGGTTAAATGGTAACTATATGTCTTTGAAGTAAATGATCCAAGAATTGATGATATAATTTTTTAGATGAATTGAGGTAAGTCCTTAGATAGTGTTGGAATTTTTTAAATCTCCTCTTTTCCTTGTAACATGTATTATGCATCTATACAAGAACACATACCAATTTAGTATACTTTCTTATATACAATTAGTTGCATTTTGAGTTGGAATTTGATGAAATTTGAGTGATAAGTAGTCCAAAAGGATTGAGGAATGTGACCAGGGTTAATATAGATGTAATTCAAGTGATTTTAGGTTTTAAAACCTAATACGATAAAAGATATGTAAGTTTATAAGATCTTGGCCTATACAGTGGTCTAAAAACCCTAGATTTAGGGTTTGATACATATAATGAGTTCTGGCCATCAAAATTTTCTAAAACTTTGTATAATGGTCTTAATAATCATTATTGAAGTGAATAACCTAGTTGTAGAGGTGTATAGATTTATTTATATGGATTTGTAATGACTGAGTTGAATTAGGCCTAGAAGAGGCTTAGTTGGAATAGGCTAAAGAAGGAAAAGGGATGTTATTTAAGATTGAGGATGAAAAAATGGTCTATTAGGTCGAAGTATTTGAAAGGGTATCCAAAAAAGTTATTATTTTGCCTTGGTTGATCATACTTTTCTTAGACTAAGGAGGTATATCTATTTGGAGGGTTAATTGGGGTACTAGGTAAGCCTACAGGTACATTTTTTTTTTAAGGGAACCTAACATAAAATTTTGTGTGAAATAATGTATGTAAAAGGGTACTCAAAAACCTATTTGTTTTTCCTTGATGAGATGGTGTATGAAATATAATAGTGGATTTGCACTAAAAGAGGGCTATAAGGCATAACAAAATAAGAAGTTAAATATTAAGTACAAAACAAGGTAATGGATGATGGAATTGGTTTGAGATGGTTTGAAATAAGGTATTATATTGTTTTAAGTGTCTTGGAACAATGATATAGAATAATTTTGTGTTTTGGGAAATTTGGTCAAATAGGCTTAGTGTTTGCATAAAAAGATTGACAAGTATACAAGAAGTGTAGGCTAATGGTAAGAGTTATACATCATTTAGTACCAAATCTATATAGATGAAACATTTTTATTGTGGATGTTGAATGAATTTGTAGGTATGTAGGCAAAGAGGTAGGTTACAAGGAGTCTTATTAAGAGACAAAGTAAGAATACAAAAGATAAATAAAGGTATGAGTAGATTTGTGGTTGATTTATTGGTTTGGATACATTGCTGATGGTATGTGATAGGTGGAAAAAATAAAATAGTGGATGGTGTGGTGGCAGTCCTGAATTGAGAAGAGCTATTGACAAGCTCAAGAGAAAGAAGCTTATAAATAGAGCTCACGAGAAGATAAGAGATAGTCCTAAAGTGAAGGACAAGAGGTTGAAAGGCCCAATTGAGGTTTGAGATAAAGAGAGTGAGGGGTTCTAAGTGTGAACTAAAGGAGGTGGTCCAAGTGAGGCAAAAAAGAGAAGAATGTACCCAAGTGAGGTACTCAAGATGAATATGAAAGGAGAGGTAGAAAGGAAAGTGAGAGACACGGTTAAATATGAAATCCATAGTGAGAGGAAGGAGGAAGAGATAAAGGAAATGAAAAATGCATTGGAAATAGAGTTATTTAGGATGTGGAATGTGTATAGTTTATAATGTAGACTCAATATCAATAAAAGAGTCAAGTGTAGATTTATAAAAAGAATGTAAGAGAAGGCAAACTAGTAAGTGATGGAACATTTAGAGAGATAGTTGAAGAAAATGGCAACATAACATGCCATGGAAGAGGAGAGAGGCAATAGAGCCTTAAAATTTTCAAACTAACAATGATTTATCATGGTTGAATGTAGGTGAAGAGGATTATTGGGATGAAGACATTGATTGGATAACAGTCCATAACGAAGAAGTTGATGATTGTAAAAGTGTAGGTAAAACTAAAGATAAGGTGTTTAGTCACCCTAAAGATGGTAAATTAATTGATGAAGAAGAGTGGAAAGATGAAAGGAAAACAACATTTGATCAAGAAAGCAAAGGCACATAAGGTAATGAAGTGCATGTAATATTTGATGAGTATTTTGAAGATGAAGATGATGTTTTGTATAAAGACACAATAAGATTGTTTAAAGAGTTCATTGGATTAGATAAGAAGAAATAATCACATGAAGTTCTTGAGGAAAGAGAAGAACAAGTAAAATAAAATGAGACTAAAATAATAGTCCATGAAATTGAGAGGAAAAAATTTGAATTGGATAATTGGGAAGTCAAAGAAGGATTAGTTGTAATGGAGGATAGCAGGATAATCGATGTTGAACACAAGATTATGAACAAGCAAGAGGCCTTGTAATTTTCAAAAGAAGAAGAGAGTATGATGTGGATCAATTATGCTAATGAAGAGGAAAAAAGAACAATGTTAGAGGAGGTCATAGAAAGTGAATGAAAATTCATGATCAATGCCATGAAGACTGAAGAGGATCATGATAGAAATAAAAGCAAAAATAGTGATTGTAGGTATAAACAATATTATAAGGAGCAACAAAATCAATAATAAAAGATCACTTGGATGAGGAGGTAGAGGCATAGGTGTGGTAGCAAAGATCACACACATTTATATGATAATATAAATGAAGAAGAAGATGGGGGTCAGATTCTTTTCTCCCCTTGGGAGTATGATATAAGGGCATCTTAGGAATTCCCAAAAGTTGGTCTAAGAGTCATACATGTGAGTCAAATTTGAATTTGAGTCCATTATAAGTTTTCTCTTCTTTTTTCTAATTTGAATTTCCAAATGTGTAATTAGGGATCAAGAGTGTTTTAGTTAGTATAAATGAGTATTGGTGTTATGTAATTGTTAAATAATGATGTAATAAACCTTTATGGTCCTATGAAAGGTCTAAAGAGTGATTATGAGTCATATTTCAAGTTAGAAGTACAAGGTGGCATTCATGGTGTCCACCACCCTAAATGAGTCTTAATGGTTTCGAATAAATTCTTGATAAAAAATGGTTACTAGTATGTTTTAGAGTCTAGTTCATATATATAAAAGTATATAGAGGTTTTGGTGATTCAAAAGAGAGGGATGCGAAGAAAATAGGGGTAGACAAGATAATGAAAGAAAGAAGGTCTGCCAAAACTAATGTATGACTATGAATCAATTTGTATGAACCAAAGATTCATTTGAATACAATGGGGATGGACTTGTTGAGTCCAGTAAGTATTTGGGAATCTTAATATATTAATAAATTACTCTCATAACTAATGATAATGATATACATGACTGAATCTGTTACTTTGCATTTCTATACATTTTATGTTTGTGCATTTAATGATAAAAGAATAAAGAATATATAAAATTAGTCTTAGAGATATAGATTCCTATGGGGATATTATAATCTATTCTCCTTATGTTCTCAAGTATTTGTTTATGGATTTTTCAAAGCATTTAGTATTCAGATAAATATTGTGAGCAAGCCCCTGTTTGGGATTCATTCCTTTGATGTGTAGACTATGTGCTTATTTTCATAAAGGAAAGGTCATTATATTAATTGTAATTGTGTTATAAATGTATCCTCTAAATGTTAGAATTGTTCAAAGAGAGTATGTTCCAAGAAAATATAAGAATACTATAAAAGATATGGGAGCTAGAACAAAACCCTGTATTTTATAATAGGCTTTATATGGTTGAGTGGTGATTGTATGTATTTGAAGGAAATGATCTAATAAATTATGATCTAGTGTTTTATATGCATTGAGGTAAGTATTTAGATAGTGTTGGAATTTTTTTAATCTCTTTTTTTGCCTTGCAATGTGTATTATGCATCTATACAAGAACACAAACTAGTTTAGTATGCTTTCCTATATATAGTAAATTGCATTTTAAGTTGGAATTTGATGAAATTTGAGTGATAAATAATCAAATGGATTGAGAAATGTGACCAGTTTCAATACATATCTAACACAAGTGTTTTGGGGTTTTAAAACTGAATAGAACAAAAGATATGGAAGTTAATAGGCTCTCGACCTATATAGTGGTCTAGAAACCCTAGATTAGGGTTTGATTCATATAATGAGTTCTAACCATAAAAATTTGATAAATTTTTTTTAGTCTAGTCACAATAATCATGTTTGAAGTGAATCACCTAGTTTAGAGGTGTATGGATCCATTTGTATGGATTTTTAGTGACTGAGTTAAATTAGGCCTAGAAGATACCTAGTTGGAATAAGGTATAGAAGGAAAGAGGATGGATTTTATTTGAGAGTGAGGGTGAAAAAATGGTTGAATAAGATGAATTAGGAGAAAGGGTATCCAAAAAGGCCAATATTTTTCCTTGGTTGATTATACTTTGCTCAGACTAAAGAGGTTTGTCCATTTGGAGGCCTAATTGGGGTCTAGGTAAGCCTACAAGTACAAAAATTTGTAAAGGAACCTAACCTAAAATTTTGTGTAAATAAATTTATTAGAAAAAGGTACTCAAAATCCTACTTGGTTTCCCTTCATGATATGGTGTACATAACAAAACAATGGATTTGCATAGAAATAGGGCTAGAAGGCATAACAGAATAAGAAGTTGAATATTGAGTGCAATGCAAAGTAATGGATGATTAAATTGGTTTTATATGGTTTAAAATAAGGTATTAGAATATTTTAAGTGTCTTGGAAATTTGATATATCATAATTTTGGGTTTTGGGACATTTGGTCAAATAGGCCTAGTGTTTGCATAGAAACATTGATAAGTGAACAAGACAAGTGAAGAATAAGTGCAAGATGGTGGTAAGAGATCTACATCACATAAGTAAAAATCCAACCTAGACACCATGTTGAATATTTCTCCTATTTTTTTTGAAACTCCCTTCTCCAAGTTTTCCTTCTTTTCTCTCCGTATGTCTTTATTCTCTAACATTATTCTTTATTTATAAGGCTTACTTCTCTTCTAAATTCAATGCTTCTCCTTTGCATGAAATTCTCTAATTTTATTTATCCATGAATGCCAATATATTCTTCTTGTTATTTAAATATCTACTTAAGATGACTTCCTAATTTATTTCCTATTTTTTTCTGAAATAAATTCTTGCATGGATATTCAAGATTGCATTTAACTCAAGTTCTAAATTTATTGACTTCTATTAATTTCTTTTCTTTCCCTTTTATTTACCCACTAATATCAAATCATTCTAATTTAACTAAAATAATAATAAAATCCCTTTATTAATTTCCAAATAAATATCATGCATAATTTTAATTTTAATAAAATACTCATTTTAAGGATAATTTTTTCATTAATTTCCCTTTTACTTGCAAGATAACTATTTCTATAATAGTTTCATCTATTAGCACTGATATATTTAATTTATATATTTAAATTTAAAAACCAAGTCAATTATAATAAATAGTTTTAATGCATACCAAAACTAATTTCACACACAAATACAATCATAAGCAATACACATTAACATTTTTATGCAAACATCATTTAAAATCTACTGTGTGTGTTTAGGGTCACTAGCATTTTATAATGATATTTCCCTAATCTCTCTATCTAGTTATTCCTCTTTGATGATACTCTGCCTCATCAAAATCTTAGGGTAGGAATTATCTTACATCCACCTTGCAACAAGTAGGTAGTTAGTCTGAGTCATCATAAACCAATGATGTAAAACTAACAATTATACACCCTCAATGTATATAATAATCAAAATATAACTCACACAATGTATACTAATCAATAATATCACTATCCCATACCACTATATGTTAAAATTCTCAAATCAAAGCAATGGAAATCAAATAATGACCATACAAATCCATGATTAAGGGTTTATTTATCATAGGATGAAATTAGGATGTGATATCGCCCCTTAAAACTAGTGATTGCCTTGATAACTCTTATTCAAATAGAAGTTTTGATTAACAAATAGAGTCTAATATCTTAAAAAGATACTATCAATTACCATATCATGCAAAAATTTACCTAAATCACTATTTGTAGAGAATTGGTCCCACAAGACCATCCTCTGTGATATTTCCTATTCTATAAACAAGTTTCAAGAAAGCCACTATATGTTGATTGGTTTTATCATGACCACCCCGGGTCTAGAACCACAAGAAAAATCTAATAATAACTCAATAAAAGTTTCACTATAAATTCAAAAACACATTAAATAATCACAAAAGACAAAACAAATGATGATACGACTAAATTTGACAAGTATCTCCTATCAAATCTAGGATTCAACAAGTCTGTCTATCGAATCTAACTCAGTAACAATCAAGTCAATATGAGACTAAGTAGGATACCATCCTATCACTTAGAAACCATGTTACTATTTCACCAAAAATCCTTTAGGTATCCATGACCATATGATCTTTAAAATGTGTACAAGGTTCACAAATCTATTTTAATAGATCATAAAATTAAATACTATATGCTAAAATATTCCATATATACTACAATACACACAAGAAAAATCATACAATTATCTTGAGATTGTATTAAGTTGCTACTAGTATCATATCCTACCACTTAACCTATAGTGTTATATTCATAGTAAATGGATAATAATATTAAAAATATCATAACATATAGAGGCTAAGGATCATACCATCCTTCTATGTTTATAAGCGAGACAATGTCTCCTTACTTGCATAACTAGCACACAATAGTTAAAAAGTTTTATCTTAACCCTTTTAGATTTACCAAGATGTTCTGCACACCTTATAGCTTAATTTTTCCTGGATATAGGTACACATATAACTATTTAAAACAATATGCTTCAATAAGAGAATAATATCAGTCTAAACAAAGATATACAATAACATAATATTTATAATCTATAAGAAATAATATAAATTTAGTGTTAGCCACTCCTCATGGTCAAGTTACAAGGTTAGATAAAATAGTGACTCTAAAAACTCAAAAATAGAAATTAGATAACTTAACATCTCATAAACAAAACTCCCACATACCCTCTCATGGTAAAAGGAAACATCGTAACCCAAGTTTCTAAATCACTATCACTTACCATCTTACAAGTGTAGTTTCATAAACTACTTCCAAAACTGTAAAGGAAAAATACTAATTTCAAAGATGCATCAATCCATCCAATTCTATATCTTATATAAAAAATAAGTAGGAAACACTATCCCATGATCTCAAGGGATAATACCAAAATAAAAATTTAAAAACAAGTTTCCACCTAAGGAAACTCTAAATCAACAACCTGAACATATGAATCTTCTTGATAATTAAAAAAGATGTATGAGGAGAGTGATAACATAAAAACTCACCTCTAAACTAATCAAGAGAGATGACTCTTATTATAAGTTTGAATAATATAAGGATGTTAATCTACATAACAAATTTTAATACAAAGGAAATCACAATCATGACATCTACACTCAATTATAAGAAAATTCTTGCCACACTAGGTGGCACCAGACTATAATGGTCTTATAAGATTCCCACTCCTAGGATCTAAATAATTAAGACAACAAAATAATGCATATATGCCTAAGTGAGAATCACTCCATGATTTTTAAAACACTCACAAAGTACAAACATAAATGGTGAAGGTGATTAAATAAGACCTAATCACACTTAAGGTGTTCTATCTAAAAGATCAAGAATATAGTAGGAAATTTGTGTTCACAACTCATGAACTAAGCTATGCACTTACCTACCTAATAACCTTATACAACCAACACCAACAAGACACTCGATACACCAATCCTTTAACATATCTAATGGGGTAGGAATGCTCTAAGGGTTCACACTCAATGTACCACACACACATTATCAATTCTCCTACTGATAAACAAAAATATACAAAAATTCTAATGGAATCATTAGGTCCTAGAGTTCGAGCCACAAATATGATACAAAATGTAACAACACTTCAAGTTGTAATTAGAAAATGCAATAATTTAAAAAAAAAATAACTTAATAATCATTTTATGGAATAAAACAATATGACACAACTAAATCATGACTAAGAACAATAGTACATCTAATTTGAATACTGTATACAATATTATTCATATACAACTCCAAGGAAAGTAAATACCATAAGATACATCTATGACTAGTCTGAAAATATAGTACCTTCTATTAAAATATACAAGTACATAATAAAATTACATTTATCTAGGCATACTACCTAATACAATAATAAATACCAAAATCGCTAGAACCTGTGTCGAACCAACTCGTGTATCACTGATAATATCAAATGTCACCTCCAAGTAGTATTTTAGTGGAGGAGGGAGAGCATGATTCAAATGATTTACCACACCAAACATAGACCAATGATCCTCTATATAATCGCTTATCAAGAAATGGCCCTCCTTTCATGGATAAGTAGATATAATGGTTCAAGAATCTAGTGAGACATGCTAGTACCCCATGTGCTATAAGATTTATGAAAACATGTAGTGTACCATAAATAAATCCCTTCTCAGATGATATTTCACAACATGTAAATCAAACATGTGAATGAAAATTTATATAAAATTACTTTGATCAAAGTTTTCATATAATTATTTAGATTGGTCAAATTCATAACACACCACTTGATCAAATTATCTATTGGTGTTACTACCTAGGCTAGTAGAATCTATCTCACTACCTATTAATATCACCAATATGATTTTGTATATGCCATAATATATAACTCAAAGACTAATATATATTACATCTTACATGAAATAATATCACATCACAAACTAAACAAGGAGAAAGCAAGATATACACATGATCATTTACACATGAATGAATATTTCATTAAAAACAAATCCCAAACCAGAGACAATGACCACTATTTATACCACCCAAGTAAAACACACACTAAACTATATACTACTACTACTACTACTACTACTACTAATACTAATACTAATATAGTAATAATATCCAAGTAAATACACCATAGTCGAGTGTTCTAAGACTTTATTACTAGTTTTTCATAACCAATTTTACAAGTAGTCATAGAAACATATGCTCATATTCAAGCAAGCATAACTATAAAAAAAATTCATACAATTCATATCCTGATAATTATATGCACATAATTATATCCTACCAAATGTTACAAGACATATTATTCAAACAACAACAAACATATAAATAATTATATAAGTTTGGGTCTATATATCACAAATATAATATGTACCATCTTGATAATTTTCATAATATACAACTCTATGACATCCCATAATGTCATAGGTCATTGTGATTGAGCACCATATATATACACATAATATTTTTTAACTTTTATTACTTAATGACACTTTTTATCTTACAAGAACATGTGGAGTCTCAATCTCTATGAGTGCACACCTTAACGGGTACACCAGGAAAGGGGTGGGTAGACTAGTAGTGATTCATAAGATTATTGTCCCTTTTTCCACTTTCCATATACACACTTGTCTCCTAAAACCATTTACCCTAATCTTATTATTCTTTTTGTACCCATTCCAATAATTTTTCATGCTTTATCCTCTTTTTTCTTACCTTGATCCCCTTTCACTAGTTGATTGTATGAGGTCAATTGGGTCGACCCTATATAGTTTTCAGCCTTTGGTTACTATACAAAGTTGACTGGGTCAACCCTATATTGTTTATGGATATTTTTTACTTAGAGTTTTATTATCCCTTTAGCTGATCTAACTTGAGACCTAGTGATTTATCTCCTAAAAACATACAGGGTTGAATAGGTTGACATTATACAACTGACATATTTGGAATGATTTAGGGTAAGATATAAATATATATACAAGTTAATTTCCAATAATTTTATAATAGGTAAGTGATGAAGAACAAGTGTAAATGAACATCTACTTATTGACCATTCTACTTGAGTAATAAATCTTAAGGTTCCATACTTTCTTTGGAGATATGAATCTTATCTTGTGGAGAAGTCTTTTGGATGCATAGATAGGTTGTGTATCCTAGAGCTGATTTGTCTTTGTTATCCTTACATACCACAATAATCTCTTGTTAATAACCTTGTCCAAGGGAGAGATCGAGGCTCGACAGGTTCATCTTCAAGGTAAGTATTCCTAAGTTTAGTTCTACTTTGTAAGAGTAGATAGATAATGCAATTGTGTTTCTCTCCCATGCATTAGTATTCTATATACATTGATGTGAGTATGTGTCTTATATGTATGTTTAGTTTAGTTTTATTTTGTTTCTAACCCCCACTTTATGACATCGGCTTTGGTGAGCACTAGATTAGATTTACTTTCTTGTTTATTAGAATAAAGTGAACATTAAACCTAGGACTCTTTTAGTATTATTGCGTGATTGTGTTAGACTGTAAGTTTTGAAACCCTTTTTAGCATGTCATACTATTATAAGTGATCCCCTAATAAATTCTAGTGGATCCCCATATTGTTCATGCTCCCAATTAACAAATATATTCCCAATAAAAGTGTAGATATGCTTTATCTTATTCAAGCCAGGATTGATTTATAAACATGATGGATTTATGATTGCATACATTTTGGTGAACTTGACATGAAACTAACCCTTACAAGATTTGTTCACATTATTTCATTTTTAATTCTTCTTTATTTCATCATTATTATTATCATATATTTGTCATATTTGGTTGAATGCATCAATCTAACTCTAAGTTTTATGCATAAGTTTTTAGGTATAGGCTACTGGATCAACCTTGTCAACCTACTATAATTTTTTTAGACTTTTAGACATCTAGTCTAGAATACTAGGCTGACCTGGTCAGCCCTATATGTTCTAAGGACTCAACAATAGGTTTTTTGAAAATCTTGATCGACCTAGTTGACCTAGTTAGTAGAATTTATAAGCATATATTAAGGTTATTGAACAACAATCTTCATTCTCTACATCTCTGATCCACTAAGGTTATTTTCTATCTATCTATCTTTTTATTTATAGTATTTTCCATTATAGTTTGTAGTCCTTAAAAATACCCCTACATAGTCAACTGGATCAACCCTACTGATCATGTTCTATGTTATATATGTGATCTAGTTAACTAGGTTGACTCTGCTAACCCTATTCATTTTTAGACCTTACTTCTATAGTATAAGATCTATCATGTCGACCTATTATATATTTTATGTATAAATTATTGACTATCTCAACATGTTACCTTGTTTCAAAGTTAGAATTAACCTTATATGCTAGTAATTTAGCTCACACTTTCTTTTCTTATTGCTTGCATGGTTAGAATAGATCACATAGATTAATTACGTGGCTTTCAATTAATCATTTAGTTTAACTACTTTTTATTTTGTGCACACATGACCAAATCACAAAATATAAATAAGTACTTTAAAATTTGTCCACCCAAGGCCAACCTACTTGGATTTTACCACCAAGGGGGAAGCTGACTTTATATTTTAGTCAAGTATAAAGTATGGTTAATGGTATGTTCTAACTAAGCACTTAATACCTTTATCACTGTGGTATGTGATGTGAGGGGGTAGACCCAAATACCAAGCCTATATCATTACCATTACATATCCCTTTCATCCCAAATTACATGAAACTATAATTAGATTGCTTTCTAGTTCCTTGCTTATAACCAACTTACCATCACATTTAAAATCATATTCTAATAATCTAATAAACTTTCAAGTTGACCAATTAGTTATCTCTTTACTTTTCAAGTTGATTTCTTGCTATTTGATCAATTATATTTTGTATTGCATAAACTTGCATTAGCCAACATTGGTGAAAGGTTTTGTGTTATGTGTTTCAATTGGACTATCCAACATTAATCCAATTGACTATTTGTTTACCTTTAGTTATTTATTTTCAAATTACTTTCAAAATTTATCTTATTTTAGTTCATTATCGATTATAGTTTTCTTAATTTTCCCTATCTAATATACTATATCAACCCAATTGACCCTGTACCTTTTTATAGCCTCTATTCACTGTACTAGATTGACCTATTCGATCTTGTACTATTTACAAACCCTATTTTCTCTTTTTTAGCCTTTGTTTACTATGCTAGATTGACCTTGTATTATTTACAGATCCTATTTTTGTGTTAGGTTGACCCAATTGACCTTATACTATTTATATAATTTATTGTTTTTTTTGCTTTCTCATCTATCTTTCTTTCCCTTCATCATGGACTTTTTTCTTGATGACAATACTGAGTTGTAATCAATATACATGATGAATTTTACAAACCCTCATAGGGTCTCCCATAGGTAGAGTAGGGATCCTCTCTTGGATGCTAGTAATGTTCATATTTCCACTCACACAATGATATATGGGACCCCTCCTAATACCTCTTCACAACATAACCCTACCTAGTTTGAAGGATTTAGTTAATGCTTTAGTTCAATAATTCCAAACATGAGATCTTCCCAAAAATAGGTTGGCCTACTTCATAAATTGCAAACAAATTAATAACAAAACTTTTTTAAAATGTGAAAAAATTTGTCAAACAAATGTGAACATAACGTGGATAATGATAATCTTTTCCATCTCTTTACCAATTCCCTTTTTCCTAAACTTCAATATCGGGTCTATACTATCTCTCCACATACATTATTGGAGGATATTGACCAAGCTAAATGACAAAATTTATTGATGCATCAATTCAAGCCACCCCAACCTTCTATGGGTCCTCATATCTTACTTAATAAAAAAATCACAATGTTACCAATGATGGTGTTACAAATTCTTATGACACCATTCACAATGGTCAAGATGTTGTTCCAACCCCTTTGTCAAAACTAGATCCCCCTTCTCAACAATATACCAATCCTTAATTATATTCAAAAAACAACATTAATGCTCATAAATCTTTATCCTCAGATGAATTTCTTAAGTGTCTACTTAGGTCTCTTCTATGAGAACTTTACCCTACCCTTCTTATGAAATCCTAGTATGATCCTAACAAGTTTTTTTGGTTTCATGCTAGTTGGGGCCATTGTCATGAGAGATATAGACAAATTCATAATTTAAATATGGAATTTCTTTTGGGTCCTAATTTTGATCATGATTCAATCGTTCAAAAGCACCAATAATCTTATAATTTTTTTTATAGACTATAAATCATGTGATAAATCTCAAGCCTTGAACCAAGCTAATGATCATTTGGCTATCTATAAAGACCCTATTCTTAATCATAAATCTATTTAATAACATAAAGACAAAGCCACCACTTCCAAAAATGATGTATAAAGTATTATTGAACCCATTTCTAAAGAGAATTTGGTTAACATGACTAATATGCAAAGGGTAGTTGATTTTACCGATTGCCAACCTATCTATACTCTTCCTTCATCTAGAACATATCATGTTATCTAGGATTCTTCTCTAACTCATTTAAATGAGTTGGGGAAATATGGCCTTATTAATTTTGATGATTTAGTTTCTAATTATCCCTTGGATAACACTTATTTTTCTATTTATATCACTCTTCCATCATATTTTAACACTAATGATACTCAAATGTTTGCTAATACTTCTCCCAATTCTCAAAATCAACTTGAACCAACCACTTCATCATCAAAAAATGATTTACAACCTTATTCTAAGACTTATACTTCTTATCAATAAAACTTCCAATGTAATTTTGTTTCTCCTTATAAGGACCTTCTTAACCACTATGCACCTATATATAACAACCTTATTATATGTTATGATAGTGGGATCGCATCGCAAAGCTCACTAATCTCCCATCCCAAATTCCATTCCTTAAGCTTATGAGGACTTCTCCACATCATTTAAACCGTAATATGTAACTATTATTTGAAATGAATATCCCTCATCCTCCCCTAGTAAAATGGGAAACAACTTTATCTGGATCCAAGGATAGTATATTATAAAAATGTGATAAGATGTCTATAAACATTGATGAAACTATGGACATTTATCTTTCCTTAAAATTTCCTATAGCCTCTATGATTCTCAATGATATTTTTATTTGTGTAGATAATTCTCCCTTATTTATTAGTGTCCAAACAAGTTATATAAAAGTAAAGCATGCATTGAGTGATGAGGTTTTTAGCACCTAAATTACCCCTCTCAACTTCATTAAGACCCTTGGATATTCAAAATAAAATCTCAATTCTACACACAACACCTGCTAAGGATATGATATAAGGAAAATAATTCCTCTAAGTTGTGTGTGGCTTCCCATTACTATCCCACCTATCCCCATTTGTGTGAAGGTGATGATCTTTACCTTTCCCCTTTCTTATAACATCTTGCTTGGTAGGCCATGGACTCACTGTATGAGAGATGTTGCTTCTTTTTCCAACCAATGTATTAAATTGCCTCATAATTTATTCATTTATGAGATTCAAGGTGACACTAATGCTTATAATTTTAAACAATTTAGGACTGTGGTGTCTTCAAGATTCTTACCCTTGAACCTTTTTGTAGCATTCCATTTTATGAGTCTCAACGTCGTAATTTTCCCTTTAATTCAACTCAAGGTTATAATAGGCATCCCAATCTCATCGAGAACATTCCTCCTAACATCTTATATTTAGATGATGATGATCTTAATGAGATTAACCTAAATATTATAACTTCTAATCTCTCACCTTACATTAGTTCATAGCTTCCTACTTCCTTGCAGCCTTGTTCTCACAAGCCTCCTTGTAATGGCATTCATGTAGTCTTAACCAAGAATTGACATTATATTTACCACACTTCCTCAAATGAAAAATTCATTCCTATTTGTGTCATCAATCTTCACACCCCAAATTATGATGATGGGTATTTCCTAGATGATCCATTCTTAAGTAGTTTTGTACAAGCCTGTGATGCTGATCTTGTCCATTACCATTCTTATTTACTTGAGTCTTTTTACATATATTCCCATGTTAATTCCTTTATATTTCCTAAATATAGTATTTTTCATCTTTATCATAGGGTAGAGATGGTGTAAACACCTCCAATTTTTGAGGAACCTCATAGGAGTATGCTCATAGATCATGATATGATTGGGCCTTACCACTTTACTAGATACCCTAATCACCATTTTTGGTTTACTCCTGAGATTAGTGTGACCCTTATTAGACATTTTGTAGATCTCGCTCTTCCCTTAATAGAGCCCTTATTAGATCTCATTCATGCTCTCATTATAGTTGAGCCCTTTCTTGCTCTTGCTATAGTTGGGCTTGTTGCCACTCCTACTCTCACTGAGCCTACCCATGCTTCTCATCCAATTACTCCTTCTATTGAGCCTAGTTATATTCTTCCTCCATCACCACCTTCCCTTGGTGATGGTTTAATTCCATTACCTTAGATGGCTTTTTTTCCCACCAAATGGGTTGACGAGTCTTCTCTAACTTCTTCCACTCTTGTTACACTTCCTTTTATGAGTACTTCTCTTAATACCACTCACAAGCATATTTATTACTTCTATGGGATAAATAATCATTCTTATACCCATTATCACGAGTTGTGATAATATATTGATAATTTGCATCCTTCATCTCCTTCCTCAAACACATCCATGTCTTACCTAAAGGTTCTACCTTAATATATACCTAAGTATGGTGAGGTGTATTGTTTATGGCACCAATGTGGCACCCATCACACTGATCATTGATACATACTTCAACAACACCTTAAGGACCACCTTATAGCTATTCCTAGACCTTCTTCTATTCCTCTCATATGTCATCCATGTAAGAAGGCTTCTCCTTCTTCTCCCATGGCTCCACCTCCAGTGGATTCATCCCTTCTTATGGTCCCTTCATAACCTTCTCTACCTCCACCCATGATTCCTTCACTTGTGGACCTTCCCTTACCTGTGGATCCTTCTAAACCTATGAGTCACTCACCCATGGATCCTTCTCCACTGGTGATTCCTACATCTCTTATAGAGTCTAAACCCATGTATTCTCTTGAACATCCCTTACCTAATTTCCCTCCTTAGCATAATCCATAAAGTATTCCTAATTTTTCTATGGAGGTGATTAGAAGAGATGTATTTCTCCAATTTTCATTGAATATTGACAAGACATTAGCAATAGTTCATATCTAGCTTCATAGAGATCTATATGTTGTCTTAGATAATGTGTGTGGGTAGATTTATCAGTATTTATGATCACATGCATGGTGATTTTACATTTAAATTTTTATTGGACGTGTGATATAATATTATTTTTATCTATCTATTATATCATTTGATGCTATGTCACATTCATATTTTTCTTATATAGTGATTTTACCTTTTGTACTATATCTTGATTATTATTGTGATTTATATTTACATATGATTGTATTTATTTATCATTAATTTCTCTTTCTTTCTTTCTTGAGTTTTTCTCAAACTCCCTTCTTGTCTTTATGATTGTTTGATTTCTTATCTCTATTTTTCATAATTAATTTTCATTATGACTTGGTTATACAAACCTTATTCCCTTTGGTCTGTGTCTCCTTTTACTATGTGATCAATTAGTAAAAAATGTATCTCATTGTAATCTCCTTGCACCAATCCACATTTTTATATCCTTTTTCCCTTATTCATTTTTTGCAAACTAAGCATATACACAATTGAGACTTAAAATCACATGTTAGTTCATTGTTAAGCATGAGTGTCCTAGTCAGTGTTTGTCTTTGGTTACTTAGCTTCATTTTGTCTTAGCCTAAAGCTCATTCATGTGTATCACTAAATATATCATGATTGGTAATTATAGATCCATATGGAAGAGGAATCTTAAAAAATCCATAAAAAATTAAAATCCAAATCATTTTACAAAAAGGTAATGATATAAAATGAAAAAATATTCCTAAAAGTCAAATCACACTAAAAGATGTGATTCAAAGAAAATATATTTATTTTATTCAAATATCAAACTCCATAGTTAGCCTCATGATAGATCCAAGGTCATTTAGGGTATGATAGGTCATTAGATTAGAAAAAGAGAATACAAAAATATTTTAGTGCTACCTACTTTCTCATGCAAGCACCCAATCTTCACAATAAATTGATGTCTTTGTAAGGGGTCCTGAGAAACAAGTCATGGGAAGGTAGGTCCATTTTAAATTTTATTTTACCAATATACGTTCATGAATTGATATTAGTATCATGCCTATATGCCTACAAAGCTATGTGTCTATAGTGAATAGGTTTCCTTTGCACATTAATGGTCACTAGTCACTTAGTGTTTTGTCATGTCCTCAATATGCCTTTTGTCTCGTTAGGTCTTATAATAAGATGCATAAGTATTTATTTTAAAATTACTTTTTCATTCCCTATGTCCCTCATATTTCCTCTTAATAAATATTGTTTTGTCTATTGATCACTCTCCTTGGGATTTCATTTGTGAGTCACTTTGTACGACTATGGATAAGACCTAACTTTCCTCAGAAACTACCACCTTTTTACTTCCTATTACCCACATCATTTATTACCAAATTGTCTTGATTTTTTCACCCTAGTGGTGTTTTCTTTGGGAGTTTTAGTATAATATTATGGGTAGGACCCAACATTACTCACAAAATTTTCCAATAATACAAGTCACAAACAAAATTACATGTGTCAAATATGAGATAAAATGTGATTGATTATGAAGTTACACATCATTAATATGTTTCCCATATTTATTTAGTATGTTTTATGTTTACTTAATTTGTATTTTTCTCTTATTTTCTTATTTTTTGAGTGCATGTAAGAATACAACCATTTCTTAAAATTTTCATACTTCCCATCTTGAATTAGTGTGATCAATTTAAGACCACTATTTTACCAATTTCATTTTTCTCTTATAATTCCTAATGTGATTTAGTATAATTGATTGACTTAATTAAAATGTGTATACCATTTGTGCCCTTTTACATACCTTCCATTTTATTACATTATTTTCATACTTCCCAATACGATTTAGTATGATTTTACTTGTTTTAATTTGGTGAAAAAATCTTTAACTTTGGTTTAATAACAAATTCATTTTTTTTTACCATCTTGTTTTACCATCCCTTGGGTATTTATACTTAGTCATTTTCTTGTTATTACACATTTCCTAGCTTGTAATAGTGTGTAGTACATTTTTGTTTTCTTATATTTTATCAAGTCCATTTTGCTTATTTCTTTTTAACCATGCATGTATTCTACATAATGATAGAAAAGAAACCACATCTCATATATTTATTATAACATATATAATAATAGATAAATACATGTGCTATAAAGAATTATATCCAAATCATCCACAACCACAACCACAACCATAATAACAAAAACATACACAATCAACATCAATATGGAAAAATGACACATCATTAAATATACATATAGATATACATATATATATATATATATATATATATATATACATATACATATACATATACATACATACATATATATATATATATACATATATATATATATACATACATGTGTATATATATATATGTACATATATATGTACATACATATATATGTATATGTATATATATATATGTATATATATATATGTACATATATATATATGTATATATATATATATATATTTATATGTATATATATACATATATACATATATATACACACACACATATATATATACATATATATGTATATATATACATATATGTAAATACATATATATATATACATATATATATATATACATATATATATACATATATATACATATACATATATATACATATACATATATATATACATATATATATATATATACATATACATATATATACATATATATATATATATATATGTATATATATGTATATATATATGTATATGTATATATGTATATATATATATATATATATATATATATATATATATATATATATATATATATATGATACAACTAGTACAACCATATATAATGCTCCTACTCTATGATTGGGCTCCATCCTATCCATCTCATAGCCTAGCCATATTGCCTATCAAGGCCTCAATCTGATTCCTTTGAATAGTATGTTGTAAGTATGCCATATAAGATCTTAGTCCTTCTACCTATCCCTATAGGTATACTACTTACACTTGTTCCTGCACCAACTAGGTCAGGGTCGTTATATGTGCCTATGTCATCTACATCACTATAGCCAAATACACAGATCTCTCCTCTACCAAGGCATACCATGCCCATATCTTGCCTACACTAATATCTAATGGTCACTTCATCCTCCCTCTCTATGCTCATATCTACCTCACTACCTCTTTAGCTAATCTAAACTATCTCTCCTCCTCATCCTTAGCTATGCCTAAAAAATCACAACCAGATAGATATTAGATCACTATTATATCTCATAATATCTATCTCTCTAGTCTCTATTTCAAAATAAAAACTTAAGAAATAATTTAATCATCTTTATTACCTATTTGTGTCTCGACCACTATGGTCTCACCATATACACAACTCACTATCATAGTCTCTCCATCCACATGGCCTCTTATCACATCTTCTACAGGTTATGCCCTCATCTCAAATCTAGTTTTCATGGCTAATATCCACGTCATCTTATGCCTAGGTGGCCTTTTTATCATCTAAATCTCCTCTAGCTCATCTATTGGGTCATTAGGGATGGCGATAGTCCCCACTCTCTCCTACTCCTTCCTCTATCGATGCCATGTCCTTGATGGTTTTTGATCATCTTATTATGGATTTGGTGGTGGTATCTCTAGTGCTATTACATTTTCACCCCTCTCTTCCTACTCTACTCCCTGTTGTGCTTGCCAAATCCATGGTCACTCATGATATGATTTGAGCATTGGCCTCATCACTGGTGGACCTAGTCCCCTCCTTCCCTATAGCTCTCTCACATGTCAAGCCCATGCTCATGCATCAATATCAATTTTGTTAGATGAGTTAAGCCCATCTATCTTGGTACCCATGCCACTGAATATGGCTCTCTCCACTAGATGTAGTGTTTGACCACCTCTATCCTTATTATAGGTGGTAAAACTATGTCCCAACTTATCCATACAGTTTCTATGTTCCCATATACTACCACACTATATTTACATGTCTCACCATCTACAACACTAGTCCTTGGGTTATGGACCATGCTACTTGATCTTCTCTCCATCTCTGCACTTGAGGCAAGCTATCATCAATCACATGGGGTAACCCAGTCGATCGATACATGGGAAACCTCTCATATATCCAAACCATTAGTAATATGATCAATCTTATCAACATATACCCTCTGACTAATGCCTTAGACATATCATGTATAAGCTAGACCCAAATGAAAAAACTAATATCATATATTACTCCCTCCTCTAGGATCATCCTACTCAAGGCTACAATGAACAATGGTTCCTTACAATCTAAATTGTGACATAGCATTCATTGTGTCACAAGCCCTATCACAACTTTTAGGATATTCAAAATCTATGATGTATATATGTCAAACATACTAACTCTCCTACCCACCAATATCATCTTTGAACTTTTATCCCACATAGCTAAGACTCTCCTCTCTGCCATGTTGTCTGGTATACTTGTAGTCACCAGTACTCCTACTATTGATATCCCTAAGATGACATGTACATCTTCTAGAGTGATAACTACCTCCACCACATCCACATCCATGTCCAATCTGAAGGTGTTCTTTAGCCATTCCCAACATTCAAGGAACATGACTAAAAAAACAATAATTAGGGGAATGTTTCACATACTGGCTATCCCTCTTAGGCTTACAAATACTAGTCTATCTCTAGCACCTATCATTAGATGCTCTAGTAGATCTGATAGCTATGACATGTCTACCAATCACCATAATCTAGGTTGTCCCTACAATCAGGAAATAACAAAAGATGTATTAGATCCTTCATTCCATATATAATCCCAATACATTATTTTTACAATTTTAATAAAAACTAAGCCTAAATTACTTTAATTTATTCATTTAAACTTATTTTTAGCATACACACTCTTTTTTTCCCTTAATTGGTCATTTCAAGCCATTTTAGTTGTCTTTAGGCCTTTTACATGCATTTATATACCATTCTAGTTCTTTGGTCAACCTAGTTTGACCAAATTTCCCTTTTTTTGACTTGGTTGACTTAAAAATCTAAGTCAACCCTCTTCTTTTCCCATCCGTAGTACTACATTGCCAATCTAGACATTTTGGATTAATTAGAAAAACTATACTAGGTCAATAGTCTACAAAACATACATGGTCGACACATACCTACTATGTTAGTAGTGTGGATTTTGCCCATTTTTAGCCTATTGGGTTGACTAGGTCAACCTAGTTGTTTCTCCCTACCAACCCCTTGCATTTTCCTAAAAAAGTGCCTTATGGAAATTTTATCCCTAATTTATTCAAAGCCATTTCCTATCTTGGTTTTTCCTACCTATATAATCTAATTTGGTTTCTTTTTGACATCTAAAAATTCTATTTTTTTAAATACACTTAATTCATTAAAATACTCCAAAATTGGCTTAAGATTCATAGTTGCATACTTGTAGTGGACCTGTTGCTGCTCCTGGAGTTCCTCCTAATCTATCTTGTTGTCTCCCTGCCATGATAGCTCCTTTGGTCTCTAAAGTTATTTTTCTCTCCTTCACAAGTCAACATAAATGACTTATTTTTCCCCTATTTAAAAACACCTTTTCAAAATTCAAATCTTTCAATTATTTTCTAGTTGATTCCTTGATTTATATATATCTTTGTTTCTACTCATCCATTTTTAAAATCATAAAATGCATTGGATTCATGATGATGTAGAGAATAGTTTCCACTATCATATTCTTATATTCCAAAAAAATTGATTTTTGGCTATTTTCACACTAACTTATATAGGTTTGCCTAGTGTTCTTCAAATTAGATGCCTTCACTTTTTTTTGTAGTCTACTTCTTTAAGAACATAATTAAGGTAAGTAAATCTATGTGTGTTTCAATTCTATCCTTTCATTTATATTATTTTCTACTTACTACACTTTACTTAGCATTAACATTTTGTGTTATCATGTTCTATTTCTGAAAGCACCATCTTGTGTTGTACTTATGTGACACGTGATGAGATTCAAGTGGGGCATATGCATACACATAATATTTTCAAACTTTTATCACTTAATAACACTTTGTAACCTTTAAGAACCTATTAAGTCTAAATTTATTTTAGTGCATGCCTCATGGGGTATACTAGGAAAGGAGTGGGTAGACCATTAGTGTTTCATAAGATTTTTATCCCTTTTGTCACTTTCCATCTATACATTTGTCTCCTAAAACTATTTACCCTAAGCTTATCCTTCTTTATTGTACCCATTCTAGTTATTTTTCATGCTTTATCATCCTTTTTTTTTCAAAATCTACCTATATATACAAGTTCATCTCCAACCATTTGAGAATATATAAGAGAAGAAGAACAAGTGTGAAAAAACATCTACTTATTGACCATTCTACTTGAGGAATAAAGCTTAGGGTTCCATACTTTCTTTGGAGATACGGATCTTGTTTGTGGAGAAGTCTTTTAGATTCATAGATAGGTTGTGTAGCCTAGAGTTGATTTTTCTTTGTTATCCTTACATACCATAAAAATATTTTGTGAATAACTTTAGCCAAGGGAGAGATTGAGGCTCGGTGGGTTTGTCTTCAAGGTAAGTATATCTAACTTTATTTCTCCTTTGTAAGAGGAGATAGATAGTACATTTTTGATTCTCTCCCATTCATTAGGATTACATATACATCAATGTGAGTATATGTATTCTATGCATGTTTAGTTTAGTTTTGTTTCTAACCCCTACTTTGTGCCATAAAATTTGGTGAGCACTAGATTAGATTAACTTTATTTTTTATTAGAATAGAGTGAACATTAAACCTATGAATCTTTTAGGATTGTTTCATGATTATGTTATACTATAGGCTTTGGAACCCTTATTATCATGGTGTATTATGACACGTGATCCCCTAATCAGGTCTAGTGGATCCCCATATAGGTCATTCACCTGCTTAACAAATGTATTCCCAATCATAAGTGTTTTTATGCTCTATCTTCTTTGATCCAAGATTTATTTATAGACATGATGCATTTTTTATTTCATACACCCTACTAAAACAAAAACAACCAATCTTACATTGAAAATATTAAATAAGCAAGTACATGATTATACCATCCATGTAAACCATCAATAATAATCAGATGAGAACACAATCTCAATGCACACATCATGATGCACTATTTTAGTTTAGGAATTTCAAATCATTACATATAAAATAATTTTACAAATACAATGCACACAAGTTTTCATCCTAGAAGAAGCTACAAACTTGACCCTACCAACATTTTTGCCTAACACATTGTGCTACTTATAAATACTATTTTATCATTTCTTTCTGAATCGAGTAAACATAGCATTCCACCATAAGTCTTCACATCTACCATATTATTATTCTTATACGAGAATATAAGGAAACAATAAAGTTCCATCCAACATTTGATCTTTCATTAAATAGAAATCATAATCTCTTTTATTTAAATGACTCCATTATGTTATAATATAAAAGAATCCCATGAAAATCATGCTCATTAATTAATGATAATTTTCTATCTGATAATCCAATTACATTCGATCTATGATATATAAATATGAGCCAAAGATAAAGTTCAACCTAACATTCATGAAAACACTTAGTGTAAATAATACCTAGTAATTTAAATGATTACACTCCACATTTCTTAATGAGTCTTTAGAATTAAATTATAAACACAATTTTTTTTATTTGCCTCCATGTTTCTTTTATAAAATATTTATCGCAAATCAAATAAGTAAATACAATGAATTTAAATACACAAGTATTTAATTACATGCTCAAAAGTTTTATCACGTACCTATTTTTCTTATTTTTGCACAAGGAATTTTACATGGCATTGCATAAGTAAAATCAGCATTTACAAATTTTGACTAGGCATTAATATATAGCTCTTCAGCATTTACTTGGAATTACACATGCAACACTTAACTAAATATAAACATTCAACCTTATAATTAGAGGCATGGTGTTACATTTACATAGCATGGCATCTCATTCTCAAAGCAAGGCATCTAATAAATATAATATTAATAATATCCAAAATATACAAAAATACTATTCAAGCAAATACATAGTGATTTTACTCATACTCAACAATTTATTATTAATCCTGGTTGGGCATTCATTTCTTAAAGTATTGAATTGATATAATAAATAAGACTTAAAATAATGAAATAATAGCTCAATATTCAATTATAGTCTGGCAATTCTAGTTTTATATTTTTATAAAATTCAATACTAAAATAGTCTAATATTACAAAATACCACATTATCATATATTAATTTTAGTCATTAATGAAATAAAAATCAAGTAGAATTCTAAACATAGCTTGCAATATAAAGATAAGATGACATCCAAATTAAGAGTCTCAGAGAATATATCATAGGTTAAGAGTCGAGGAAAAAGAAAATAAGATGCAGCCTTTCAATTTTAGCATAACCATGCTGAGAGACATAGACTTCAAAAAGAATTTAAAATAGGATCTAATAATCTAAAAACAATGTAATAGTCAAAGAATATGCCTAAATTGATTACTCATAGGTTAAAAATAAAGTTTAATACATTGGTATTTTAGACTAAATGTAGATCTCTTTTATAAAATTATTTTATAAAATCAATGTAGCTTGAACAACATACAAATCAAGTTTGTAAGAAGTAATGCACAACAGTCTTGGATTAAAACGTAGGTTGAAGAGAGTATTCATACCACTTTACACATATATAATGCAACCTCATTAATAAAATTATGCTAGTGAATTGGTATCACATGCTAATAAAAAGGGACGTAACACTATAATAGTCACTACATAGGCTAAAGAGACCACCCTGAAGGCTCTATCAAAGAAAATGCAAGTTTAATGAGGATAATAAGGAGGTTAATTATTAAAATGATGCCAATAGATAATGAGGATTTAGATGCAGATCTTGGTAAACAAAATGAAAACATAAGAATAATTGTTATGCTAGGGTTTGTAAGGGAAATGTAATTATAAAATATTTAAGATGCAGTTTATTAAAATAGAATGCAACACTAATATTCATCTCCAAGTTATGAATATACACTCAATGTTTTTTTATCAATAAACATAGAAATTTTATTTAATATAGATTTTACATTATCTAAATTGATCTAAATTTTTATTAATGAAACTTGGCTTATTTAAAAATAAATAAAGATACCTACCAAAGAAGCTAATCCACAAACCAATTTAAGATGTCGTAGAATAAGATTCAATCCCATCTCTTAAGCACTAGCCTAGGTAACAAAACATAGGCTTATCAAGAAACATAGACTATAGAAAATACAATGCTAATAATGGTAATAGAGACTCTGACCAATCAGAATGGATGTAGGTCTATTTCATTATGTAAGCTCACATTGTTGAAATACAACTTCTAAAAATATAAATGTAACCTCTAATATTCACTAATATATGATGGAGTAAGGAATCAGCACTCAAGTCAAAAAAATATACTCAAGCCCAATTTAAATAATAACTACATAAATTCATCCTATTTAGTATATATAAAACATAAGTACAAATCCAACTTGGATATCTTGTTGAAGATTTTTCCTCTTTTCCTTGTAATTCTCTTCTCCAAATTCTCCTGCTTTTCTATCCATGTGTATTTATTCTCCAACATTCTTATTTATTTCTAAGGCTTATTTCTCTTGTTATTTCAGTTCTCCTCCTTTACATGAAACTCTATATTTTTATTTATCCATGCATGTCAATCTATTCTTCTTGTTCTCTCAATATTCATTTAAGTTGACTTACTAATTTATTTCATAATTTTTTTATAAATAAATTCTTGCATGCATATTCAAGATTGCATTTAACTTAAGTTCTAAATTTATTGACTTATGTTAATTTATTTTTTTCCCTTTTGTTTACCTAATAATATCAAAACATGCCAATTTAACTAAAATAATAATAAAATCCTTTTCTAAATTTCTAAATAAATATCATGCATAATTTTAATTTTAAGAAAATACTCTTTATAAGGATAATTATGTCATTAATTTCCCTTTTACTCGCAAGATAATTATTTCCATAATAATTTCATTTATTAGCACTAATATATTTTTTCTAAATTTAAATTCAAAAATCAATTCAATTAGAATAAATATGTTTAATGTATACTAAAATTAATTTTACACACACAAATATGATCACAAGAAATACACACTAACATTTTTATGCAAACATCATTTAAAATCTAATTTGCATGTGTGTAAGTTCACAAGCATTTTCTACTGATATTCCCCCAATCACTATATCTAGCTAATCCTCTCTGATGATGTTATCCCTCATCAAGCTCTGAGGGTAGGACCTATCCTACATCCACCTCATAACAAATATGTATTTAGTCTGAGTCATCATAAAATAATAATGCAAAACTAAAAATTATACATCTTTAATGTAAAGATAATCAAAATATAAATATCAGACAATGTATAATAATAAACAGTATCACTATCCCATCCCAGTATATGCCAAAATGCTCAAATCAAAAAAATATAAATAAGATAATTACCATATGAATCCATGACTAAAGGTTTATTTGGCATAGGGTGAAATTGAGATGTGACACCAATCATCAAATTAGAAGTTCTCAGTCTTGATGTTCCTATCATGCGATCCCATTCATTATCTCTAAATTATTTTAGTGTGATGAAGTGATTCCTTTGTAAGTTCATCAAGTGAATTTAACTACATGATCCTATCTTTTTGATCTTGGGATAAGTCCAATCCCAAGTCAAATGTTGTCCTTAATATTTTATGCTCAAACTCAATGGGCATAACAAGATTATTACCATTAAATAGTTCATAAGGAGTGAAACCAATTGTGGTTTTTCAAGTGATCTTGTAAGCCCATACTACTTTTAAAAGATGACTTGACCAATATTTTCTATGTGGGTTGATCATCTTAGTAAGTATATTTTCCAATTATCTATTTGTAAATTCCACCTAACCATTCAATTAAGGATGGTAAGGGGTGAAATTTTTGTGTTTGATTCTATATTATTTTTCCATAGTGGGTGAATATTTACTCATACAAGAACTTAGCCACTTTTTCATCTAAATCATGTGTTAAGGCCTTGACCTCATCCCATTTTGTGACATAATCAATGCACACCAATATCTGTTCCTGATTAGATTTAGGATTTATGGGACCAAAAAAATTAAGTCCACACTTGTTAAAATGTTTTAGAATAGTTGTGGTTATAATGTCATTTCATCAGAGTGAGTGGGTTTCCTCATATGATGATATTGATCACATCTATAGGTATACATCATGGCATCCTTATGCAAGGAAGGCCAATAATATTTTACAATATAGATTTTCATATTAGTCTATTTTATGTCAAAATGACCCCCATAGGGTTCATCATGGTAGGATATGAGAATGTCATAGGCTTCATATTCTCAGATACACCTTCACATAACTAGATCTGGTCTAGTAATAAAAATAAATCCTATAATCTAGGAATAATGTCTAATATTTTGGATTAGATGTTTTCTTTCTCTTGGTGAAAAATGTTATGGTAGTGATCCTATAGAAAGATAGTTAGCAATGTCTATGAACCAAGGAGATTGAATAGTTAATCCAAATAAATGACCATCAGGAAATGAATAATAAACAATATGAATTTATTCATCATTTTACAATCGAGATAAAAAATATACTACTACATTATCCTTACCTAGTATATCCAAAATGATAATGTCAAATTCCTATAGCAAAATAGACCATCTAATTATATTACCTATTACAGTAGGTTCATTTATCAAACACCTAATTATTGCATAATCTGTGTGGATGAATACTTGGTAACCTATAATGTAGTGTAAATTTTTTTTGATGGCATATACAATTTTAAGAAATTCCTTATTTATTATAGTGTAGTTGAGCTCAGCCACTTGATGGTTCTTTCTAACAAAATAGATTACATAGCTCAAAGTTTCATATTTTTGGCTAAGGATAGATCCTAAGGTAGTGTTGAATGCATCTATGTAGATTTGAAAAGGATTCTTCCAATCAAGCCCCCTTAGAACATGAGTTATTATGAGAAGGTATTTGAGTTGTTGAAAGGTAGTTTGATAATCATTAGTCTAGGTAAATTCAACATCCTTTATAAACAATCCAAATAATGGGTCAATAAAATTACTAAAGTCCTTGATGAATTATCTATAATAACCAACATGTCCTAAAATGGTTCTAACATAGTTTTGTTTATTTGGTGTGTGTAGATCCTTAATGATACTTATCTTTGCTAGATCAAAATGAATTCTAGTAGGGGAAATGTGATGTCCTAACACAATCCGTTCAATCATAAGAAAATAAAACTTGTCATTACTCAAATACAATTATTGGTCTTGCCAGTGTTGAAGAACTTTCTATAAGTTAGTAAGAGATTATTCAAATGTATTCAAATAGATGGTGAAATCATCCATGTTGATTTCAATATAGTCATGGGGAAGATAAAAAATATGCTCAAAACAACCCTTTAAAAATTGGTTGGGGCATTACAAAGACCAAATGGTAAGATGACATAGACATAGGTTCCCAAAGGCCAAGTAAATGTGGTTTTGTCTTGGTCTTTTGGGGCTATTAATATCTGATTATAACCATTGTAGACATCTAGGAAGGAAAAATACCTTTTTACTACTAATGTATCCAACACTTGGATAGTAAATGTAAGGGGAAAGTGGTCCTTCCTAGTAGAAATATTTAAATCTTGGTATTCTACACAAATACACCATTTCCCCCTTTATTAGGTACAATAACCAAGGAAGAGACCCACTAGTTATTTGAAATAGGGTAAACAAATCTTGCATCTAAGAGTTTTTGCAACTAAATTTTGACATTGTCTTTGACTACAAGATTCATTCATATTTGGGGTTGGTGAATAGGCTTGCATTATTATTTAATGTAGATGTGTTGTGTGTATAAATATTGGGGTGTTCATCTCATGTCATGGTAGTCGTAGGAAAATTCTATTGTGTGCTTTCTCAACATTGTAAGTAAATGGCTTTCTTGTTGAGATGTCAAAGAGGTGTTGATGTTGAGAGGTTTATTTAGTAGAATGTCCACTTGATTCATTAAAGAGGGTATGGTTTCCACATTGGTAATTAAAGGAACATAGCTAAATTGATGGTGAAACCACTTATGGAGTTTCTAAATGTCCCTTTCAGTTTTAGTAAGGTCATTTTCAAAAAATGTATTCTGAAGTGGGCATATTATACATTCTAACATGTTTATGGCTAGAGGATCCTGCTGATAAGTGTTTTGTAGGATACCAGAAAGGATAGTGCCTTCTTATTGTGCCTATAAAACTAGACTTTGATCAATTTACACAAAGTCTACAAGGAGACAACTTCCTCAAAGTCATCAATATAAGGAATTGGTCCATCATTATGGGAAGGCTGGGTTTGTAGATAAAAAACCAATTTATTGATGTCATTTCCACTGGATATTAAAAATTTTCTTGACATGTAGCCAATAAAAGCATCAACTATGACCAACCATAGGCAACCAAGGATGAGAGGATAACCTACCAATTTAACTTTTATCTAAAATATAATAAAGCATATTGGATATTACTAGGAATCCAAAATGATGATTAGATCTTAAACAATCCATTTAGGCTTAATAATTGACCTATCAACTATTTACAAGATGGTAGGTGTTGGATGCGGAGTTGTAAGTTTTAGTTACTACATAGTCTCCATGGTTATCACATTGATGGCTATGCCTAAATCAATTAAGATATTAGAGATGGGTTAGCCAAGGATACAAACATTGATTACAAGACTTCTAGGATCAGATTATTTTAGGGGAACTATATTTCTTAACATAATATTTTCCAGTTGGCCAATAACATGGACTATTTTAGGATCCTTCTTTCTTCCTAGTTTTTTCAAACATATCTCTCTAATAGGATTATTATAGATAGGGACATATTTTATTTCTTGAAAAAGTGTAATTTTTATGTACACATTCTTGAGTTGTCGTAAGATATCAAATTCAAGTTCTGGTTCAGGACGTGAGATGGTTAACCTTTCCAAAAAAGGAGGATTACTAGGTAATTTTTGATTTTTTGATGGGAGTAGCTCAATAGTGGCCATGGGTGGGTGTGGATTAATATGGATTTGATTAGGTTCTTCAATTTTTTTTATGATTATGGGTTAGGTGAGTTGTGTAAAAACTCATCCTGAGTGAAGTTGGACTTGATTTATATCCAAGGTGTATGTTAGATATTGCGTTATTTAGGTAGATTGCGTTGGTTGAACCAACTTATTAATAGGGTTTGGGATGGGTTGGGTAGGTAATTGAGTTATATTAATAAATTTATAAGTGTTTATAACTAAGGTATACTATTGTGGTTGTTGGATTTGTTAAGGAAGGCCTTGATTACCTCTCCATAGTTGTTGCCATGGGTTAAAGGGGAAGATCCATTATTGGTTTTAAAATTGCATAGGTTGAGGTTGTTGATAATTTTGTTACATACATAATTGATTTTTTGGTAGCTACCAATTTTTTTGGGGCCAATTTTGATTGGGTACATTTTTCTAAGAACCACATTGAGGATTATTTGAGAATTAAGAATTTGTAAACATAGAGTTTGATGGCATACCTAGAATGGATGACCTTTGTGGCCATGGTATCTTTTGAGACATGTAAAATACTTAATCCTCATCTCCTCTTATGACATATAGGTCTACCATTTTAGGATTATCCTTAGTTATGTTGGCTACCCAATATTTCAAAGAATGGAATATGCATTATGCCTTTTTTTACATTCAAAGAAATAAGTAGTTAAGGATTTTTAAGTTTCTTCTTGCTTCCTCTATGTATGTAATGTATCAAGATGAGTGGCTAGGTGGCTGATAATGTCTTATTTCATATCCTATAATAGGTTATTGACTTCACATTTAGACAGTCGAGCTACAGATGCTACATGAAGGGTTCTACCCTTACTCTTATTCATGGCTGATTTGGATTAGTTTATATATATAAGTGTTAGTTCATTAAAGGATAGTGTAGAAATTTTTTGATTGGGTACATTTATCCAAGAACCATATTGAGGATTATTAGAGAATTGAGAATTTACAAACATAGAGTTTGATGGCATACCTAAAATGGATGATCTTTGTGGCCATGGTCTCCTTTGATCCATATAAAATACTTGATCCTCATCTCCTCCTACAGTATGTAGCTTTACCATTTTAGGATTCTCCTCAATTATGATGAATACTAGAGCTTTCATAGAATGGCATATGCATTCTACCTTCTTTTTTTTCATTTAAGGTAATAAGAGGCTAAGGATTTTTTAGTTTCTTCCTGATTCTTCTACATATGAAATGTATCAATCTGAGTGGATACGTGGTTGATAATGTCTTGCTTCATGTCTTATAATAGGTTGCTGACTTCACCTTTAGACAATCTAGCTATAGATGTTTCATGAATGGTTCTACCCCTACTCTTTTTCATGGTTGATCTAGAGTAGTTTATATATATAGAATGGTTGAGATAAAGTCTAGTGCCTCTAGATAATCATATCTAATTCCTTTTAGGAATATCATATTTATGGATTCTGCCTCCATTTTAGTCTATTTATAATTTTTTAAGTTGAACATAAATATTTCCATATATTTCTCCAATGATAGGTCATTAGCTTATTACATTCCAAATATGTCATCTCTCTTGCAGTTTCTACCTCTACAATACTCTTGTTATTTGGATAGAAACTTTTCCTTAATTTCTTCCCAAGTATAAATGGCATCCTTTCTAAGTCCCATAAACCATCTAAGTGTTGCATCTTTGAGTGTTCCTAGAAACAACTTGAGTTTTTGAGAATATTTATTATAATCATAGTTGCAACATAAGATGTTGAACTCGAAAAAACATATGTCTGGATCCTCAGATGCTTTCCCCCTAAAAGTAGGGAGGGAAGAGTGAGGAATTTTATTCATGGGTGCATTTCCTTCAAGGGTAAGGATGGGGAATTCAAAGGTAGTTGAATCATTGGTAGTTTTTTCTTCCTGATGATCCTTCATGATTACTCTTTTTATTGGTAGACCATAAACTCTTACCACCCATTCCTCAGAATACTTATTAGTTTTTGTAGTTCCTAGGGTGTAGAAGATGGGAATTTTATCTTATTTTTAGGAATATATGGATTCTTATACAATAGTGATGGTTTAGAGGTTTCAGAAGATTCAAATTGTGTCTCATCAAAGAGTCTTTTTAAATTAGAATATTTCATTGATTTATTATTTCTTCTAAGAGCAAGAAGAGTATTGAATGTCTCCTTAGCAATAAATTTGGGCATTGGAGGGAAGTCAGTTCCTGATTCTTGAGTATGAGGTGATAAGGTGGGGATCCTCAAAGATGGTACACAGGGATCCTTTTTAGGGGTATGCACCTCTTCTTTTTCAAAATATCTAGATTGTGCTACCAACTTAGCCAATAATTCCTCCTTTTCTACCTCTTCTATTGACAATTATAAGTGATCTTTAAGGATTTCATTATGTTCCTTAGTTATTATAGGATGTATGTATGTTCTTGCAGTGATGGTTGATGATCTAGTCATAAATCTTCTTAGATTATCACATTATCTTTGCATGTATGTTAACCACTTTTTGTGGTTTTTTCTTTTTTAAGTTTTTACCCACCCTACATGCATAGGTTAGTAATATGGGGTTTTTTGAAAATTTATACTATTCTACTTTGCATAAGGGAAATTTCAAATATAAAAATAGGAAATATTTAATATATAAAATAATAATACCTAAAAATTAGGAAATTAATAAACATCCAAAAATAACCATTATCAATATTGAAGATTTCTAGTGTGTGACACCCTTGCCCAACAATGGCACCAAATACGACTAGTAGTAGATTCATAATCTAATATAACTATCTTGGTCTTTAATTAACAAGGAGAGTTACCAAAGACATGTACCTTATAATTACTTTAAATTTCAACCCAAGGATGTAAACTTAACATGATGATGTCACTGTATGTGCATACTTAATCCTATAATTTGACATTTTGTTGATTGTAATCTATAATTTTAGAAATTATACAATGAATGAAATGTTGAATTGAACACTCATATAAAATAATTAATCAAATAATTATACCAATTTATGTTTGGAAGCTTCATTAAAACAATCACATATAAAACTAAAAATTACACAACCAGAATTAAACACTCAAAAAAAAAAGAGTAACATGATTAGCTAATTGATGGATTAGATTTTTGATACAAGAATTCCAAATAGGGCCCTTCCTCCTTCTGACTCGAGCTTCAATTCTTCCTCTTAAAACAATAAAATTGACTCAAAAATAGTTTCTCATATTAATAAAATCTAGAAAAGAATTGATATAGGAGAATTGTAAGAACAACTATCTTACAAAATATGCTTCTACTCTATTTCTCTAATTTATCTCTAACTATTTTATCAACCCTGTTGCTATATATATATATATATATATATATATATATATATATATATATATATATATATATATATATATATACATACAATAGGGGAGACTATCTTATATAAAAAAAGATATATTTTAAATTAAGAAACATTCATCTATAGGATAAACAAAAATTAGTTCCTTATACTAAAGTTGTTGTTCATATAGAACTTGCGATGCTGATTTAGGATAATCCAAATTGTTTAGCCTTAAAAAAATTTCTTCACTACATTATATGAATGCTTTTACAAATTATTTGAGTCAGTTGATTTTGGAATCTAATTTTTTTTGCTCACAACTTTGGTCATGTAGTGAATATACGATGTTTTTTCATGATGAATTTCCTTTGCTTTATGATAGATCATGAAATATTCCTTTAAATGTACCTATTTGTTCAAACACATAAATAAAATCATCCTATAGTAAAAGATAACTATTATATACTTGAATTTCAAGATAAAAGTCTAACTATTCAAATATACATGATAACATAATTCTATTACAAAACATGTCTTTCTTATGATAAAAACTTAAGGGAAATGGTTCAAAAACATGGTAAGTTAAGAGGGTGAATATGGTAAATGTGGATAAAATTCATGATAATTATGGGGATCGTTAATACACATGATAGATAATAAATTTACATGTTTTCCAATGACCACTATTGTGTAAAATAGAAAAACATAATAATACTTGAGTAAAATAGTACAATAGATCTAAAATGAAATTATCTCAATAAAAAATATAATAGGCATGAGTATGGATCAAGATTGGTTTAGATTTAACTTTAGACAGGGAAAACATCATCTTGGTGATTTTCATCCAACCACATTATAGTGGTCTCTTAAACATCTCTCCACTAATATTGGCCCTTCCTTTCACAAAGGGGCATATAATAATGATGCAATTATGCAAAAACATATGAAAAAATAAAATCACTATTACATGTATCATGCCAAACAAACATTAGATATGCATATATTTATTATGACATCAAGTAAAAATGTAAATTATAAAGTAATGTGGACTAACAATTTATACATTATAAAATTACTTTCATCAAAGTATTTTATAGCATTATGTGATTATAAAATCTAGGTCATAGTCGACATAAAAAATATTCTCTTCTATAAAGAACTATTTTTGATCTCTGGTTAATTAATAATAACCATAATTGCTACGTACCTTCTATAGTTTAGATCATTTGCTACTCTATTATCCTTACCTTTGATATATTTAATATCAAAATCATATTCAAATAATAAATTTAACCATCATCTATGATGAGCAATCAAGTTTGGTTAGGTGAAGATGTACTTGAGTCCCAAGTTATCAATCTTGAGATCAAATGGTTTTCCCAATAAATAACAATCAATCCTAGCTTTATGGTCTGTAATATAATTGATTCCTAGGATCATATGATATGAACTTAATGATGTATCATAAATATCCACTACTATAGTGAGTTCATGCAACCTAATCTCAACATCAACTAAACACTCATTAAATTTGACCTTAGACTCATTCCCATACTATAATGACCATGTATTTTTCATAACTCTAGATTTTATAGATAATTTAAAAAGAATTATAGGAGCAATAAAACATTTTTTATCTCCTATGTCAATAAAACTAGAAACTAGACGATTGAAAAAAATACCTGATAGTTCTATGGGCAAAGCTTGATACTCAACTTGATGATTGTTAATAGATGCATGAATACACTACTAAAAAGTAACCTACTAAGGACTAAAACCCTTATCAATCATAATGGTCACCTCTAAAAATGAATAAATCTCAAACTGGTCCTTTCTTATCAGGCTATTTGTTTCCCTTGAAACCACCCTTGAAAACATTATCAAGTTTACTTATCTCTAACTTGGGTAAGATATTTCAATTTCTATTCCTGCTTGACTACCTTCTCAAACCCCTAATCGATGTTAGATTGCCAATTCACATATAATTAAGAACCAATTTGGGGTTTTAATCCCATGATGAATTTCATGATCTTGAACCTCTCATCTACCTAATACCAAGGCACATACTTGAGGAGATTGGTGAATTATTCCTAATATTCATTCATTGATGGTCCACTTTCTTAACATTTTGAACATTTATAAGCTTCTGATTGAAGTATAGATATGGAAGCCATTGTGGCCTAAATAGTGTCACAAACTATTACCAAATGATGGTGGTAGAGTCAAGGTTCATATCAAGCTTCTTATTTACCCAACAAGTTACTACTTCACTAACAAGCTGATAAGATCCTGAGACTACTTTCATTACTCTAGAGTAATTATAAATCTTGAAATATTTCTACATATATATTAGCCATACTTTAGTCCCATCTTCCAATATAGTCTCATCAAATTTGGGTGGATTTACCTTTTTCATGTCTCGTTCTAACTCTGTGTCTACTCAAGATCTCACATCTTATGGAACTTCCTCGTACCTTTACTCTTGAGGATGTTCCTACCAAACATGATGCTCTTTAGGTTCCGTATAATCATTATCCTCTACATGGTCATGCAATTCCTATTCTAGGGATGTTATTAGGTCCCTAATTTCTTTCATGGTTGAAATGATTTGATCCAACCTCCCAAGTTGCTCAATGTCAAATTAATTTAGATTAATAGGGGGATTAGTATTTGAAGTACCCTCATCTCCTAATCTAGCATGAGCCATTATTATTCTTACTTAATAGGAGAATATGTTTAAATTATTAGACATAATAAGTCTTATAGTTTGAGCCTTAGATCTGATACCATAATGTAAAAAACCCACTGGGTTTTGCTAGAATAGAGTAATTTTAAAAAAATAATTAATTACACATATTCTTCAAACAAATTTCACCATGAGAAATCTAAGTGATCTTTAAATAAATATATTATTTTAGTTAATACCCATAAGGTTTATATCTAATAAATGTATCTAATGATCCTCAAGATAATGATATAACAAATCAAGAATAAAGTTGAATAAATAATAAAGACTACATTTATTTCATTAAAGTAATAATACAAGGTTAGCCATGGTTGATACAACATTACAACCATTGTTGTAAATGTACACATGAATAAATAGTATAGTTATAAAAATAAATAATGTCTTAAATAATAATAATATAATGATACAATGAAATACATAGCATGAGTCTCTATGACTCACGAGTCTCCATGATTCAAGTATCAATTTGTAATCTCAAGTGTAGTATTTCCGCAGGGAAGGAGAACATCATCCAAGTGATTTTTCACACCAAAAATAGACTATTGATCCCACACACTATCTTAAAATAAGGGATGTCCATCCCTTTACATATGGTTAGATAATGACGATGTGGGAATCCAAAGTGGTAAACTAGAAGCCATGAACTGTAAGATATTCAATACATGATTTGTAACATAAATAATTTTTTTCTAACTTGATATCACAAAAACATGAAAAATATATCAACACATAAAATGTCAATGTTTAAATATAAACATTACTTTGGCCAAATTTTTCAAATAGTTAATTATCTATAGGATCAATCAATTTCATACACACCACTCAATCAATTTACACCTCATCTTACATTGATGACACTAATTAAGCTAGTGGAATTCACCTATTACTTATTTAGTGTCATAAATTTGATATTTTTTTAAATTATATAATAATATTAAAAAAATAGATTCAATCAAAATATTATATATTAACATAAATAAATATTATAAGTATCAAAATATAAAATACATAGATTTAGTCCATCAAATATAATGCAATGAATATAATATCATCTAGTTCATTAAAAAATAATAAACAAAATCATAGTTATTCCTTAATATAAATGTACCATCCAGATAAGAATTATATCTAGACTGTAAGTTACTAAATACCACAAAGATACTTGAAGTGTTATTTCATCCACAAAACAAAACATCAATCATAACTTATTATTTATTCCTATTCCACACACACACACACACACACACACACACACACACACACACACACACACACACACACACACACACACACACACACCACACACACACACACAAAAGAAAGTGAGAAAACAACTTAATACGATTTGTATCTAAAAAATTAATACCTTATTTTAATGCTTTATCTAAACATTAAATACATAACAAATTACCTCTAATACCCTACTATATAATAATGATTACCAACATAAAAGTTATGTACATATATTTATATATGGTATAATCATTCTTAGATTTTTAACACTATCAACAAATCATATGTTTATACCATGTCCATGTGTGTGTGTGTGTGTGTGTGTGTGTGTGAAATCTCACATAAATTTACATATAGTTACAAATATGATACATATACATTATACTCTAAGTATACTATCCATTATCCATGATCTTAGAGAGTCTCGATATACATTTAGGCTACAAAAATTATCTCAATAAATTTAATATAACAAATAATTCCCAATTTAATTGTTTAAAAAAAAATGCATAGAATATATATGATTTACAATTCAATCAAAGCCAAACAATGATTTACCAATTCTATTATTTAAAAATACGCAAATCAATCATGTCATAGTACTAATCGAATTACTTGAATATAAAATAATCAAAGATTATATACTCAATCGACTATATCCAGACATTGAGAATTCTAAGATAATAAATGTAGTCCTTGACCACCTAAATATGCCTCATAAAATATATTTTTTAATGACACACTCAGACTTATTATAATATGTGTGAGGGTTTCACTCATAAAATAAAAACCAATTTGAATGTATGTAATACATAGACATAAACATTCCACTAATAAACTCAAGTTTATTATTTACACAGTTCATTAAATATTTTAGAATAGGTTAAATTAATAATAATATAACTCAGTCAAATAAATATTCACTATTTATATATAAATCATTGCATAAATAGAATTACACAAATAACTGTTTATTCTTCTACCCAACTATATATTTACCATTGGCATCATTATTGAGTTCAAGGATTTATATGTTTATGGCTTAACTATAATTAACCCTAGTTCTGTATAAATATAGTTATGTATGATATATGATTTAGTAACAGAGACTAAGTATATATCCCATAACCATAAATAATAAATCTATTCAAAACTAATACATAGAATTTTTTCAAAAACCTTAACCTTCATATATATATATATATGTTAAATTTAAATATATATATACATACCTTTGTATATACATTTTCATATACAGTCAAATTTGTAATAAAAACCTAAAAATTTGTTACCCAATTTTTATTCAAGTATATACATAGTGAAATATCTCATAACCAATACAAATTTTTTATCTTTGTTTGAGCATTACTGCTTATATCCCTAAACTAGTTTGACATATAAAATAGATTCTAAGACCCTACCCAATCTATTCATAAGTACCCATTTAATGAAAAAACCATACCATAAAGTTTTATGGTTTATAAATTGAATTAGGAATTAAGATAGAGCTTTTATAGTTCTAGTATAAACATAGAAAAAATCCTACATCTCTAACCATTCCACTTAGGGTTACTCTAGGTTGGATGTAGGGTTATGTGGTTGGTCGAGCCATCCATAGGGCCCTACATTCAACTTTTAATTTTTATATTTTTCAAAAAAAATTAGAAACTAGTAAACCTTTTAACATTTATTTTCTATAAATCCATCATACTATAACACAAGAATTTAAAGTACATCACCAACCTTAAAATGATGATTATAATGCCAAGGAATCTAAATTTATCTTCAATCCTTAGCTTGAATACCCTTTATTATAATTTTTCCTACTACTCCCATGTATTCCATACCCTCATAGGCCTCCTTCCCTTCTCTTTTATTATTGTTCATGGCCTTACTTTCCACCAATTTATCCCCTTTACCCGACAGATAAATAATGATTAAAACAATGCATGCCTTGATTAGCTCAATAAAGCTATAGTCTACCACCATTTTTTCATGCATCCAACATTCCAAACTCACAAATGGTATTTTTAAAAATCATTATTATATTCAAATTATATATATAATAAATAATCAGATTATATAGAAATTCATTCACTAATCTTACCAAGATGCACTGTTTGAGACATTTATTTATCTAAAATAGTTGGCTCCCTTGAGTAGTATGATAAATATTAACCACCTTTTATAGACTTGGAAATAATTCCCTTTTTTAGGTTGATATGGTTATACCATTTAACCTAGGCAAGATTAGATAGATTGGCTATATTATGTATACATTTGAGTTATGTAATTGATATTTAGTGACTTAAATGGCCTAATTTCAAATCACCATTTTTCATTATATTTTTGGCATGATAACACTCCAATCATACTCTTCACATATCTAAGGTTTATTTATGAACCTCTCTCTAATGATTCAATAAGTAAGCATCATTACTAGAATAAAACTACCAAGGGGTAACAGGGTTACATTGACACATGTGTACTCCTTCCTTACTCTCTTTTAGTTAAAGTATTTCAATAATTTAATTATTATATTATATGCACTAATTAAAATATAAAATTCTCTTTTTTTATATAATACATAAATAATTTTTTTAATAGGATTCAATTCAAATCAATGTGTGTTGTACACATCATAGTACACATTTATTTCCCTTAACCTATAATTTCATCCTTATGCATTGCTATATTGGGGGGGAAAGTAAATTATAAATATAGATTTCACATGATAAAATAGTATTATACACTTTTAAAATATCACTCATGACTCAAACCTCTAGTTTAGGACCTTTCAAATGCTAAAAGGACTACATTTGCCATCTCATTATGCTTAGATGTTTATCTTATAGTTCAAACCTAATATTCTAATTACCTAGATCACCTATATCCCATAGTATGCTTAAAAATTGATATATACCTTACACTACCAATTATATATCTTTAACAATTCTCTATCCCCTAATACACTACCATCAAAATTAGGACACTCGTATTCCAAGTCTATCACTGGTGTTTTTACCTAACAAGGACTCAAATTTTCAAAAATTTCAACATGTATGGGTCAGCCTATTTGTATTAATTAAACCTACTATGATATAATTTCAAAATGTAAAATATAAATACAAAATAAATCCTAATCATTAGGATCATATATAAATTACCAAGCAAACACCTATCAATCTCACCTAATTATTGAAAAAACAATGTTCTTCTTCCCTATTCTTTTCTATTTCCAAATTATTTATAGGATTAGTCTTATTATATGGCTTCAAGATTCAAATATAATCACATGATAAATATTTTTAAAGTTAAAATATAGATCACTACATGCACTCACATATATCATATTATATATTTATTAATATAAGCTTGTATAAAGAGGTAAACTATATCTGTTTGAACCCCTCTTCAGATTATTGAATATGTAAGTAATACTCACTGACAAAGGGGTATTTGAGGTAAAATAAACTTCAATTGAGACCAATAACCCATATTTTAAATGGTGGAATTACCTAATAAGAGTACAAAGGGTTTTAAGTTACACATTAATAGCTAAAACCTATGTGCACGATCCAAATAGAGAATCTACAAGGCAACAATGAAAGATAACAAGCATAGGTGGACTTTATAAAATAGTACATGTATTATTTATAGGATATAAGTGTCAATTTATAAACATAAGTGTCAATTCTATTGTCACTATTTTGATGCTAGTGTCTAGGATGATAAATATTTGATTTCCACAATCTGATAAATAAAAACTAAGCATCTTCATGATTATCATGTACCTACATTTCCAAAATATTCTTATTCATTAGTGAAAAAAATAATAAATATTAATTATTCATGTTAAATAAATCAAATTAGTATATGGCATTATACTTTTTATAATTATCATATTTCTATAATTCAACATTTTATTAGAATATATTATGAATCTAAATTATTTCATTGGCCTGCTTCTAAAATAGTCTATTCCTCAACTGGTTAGGTTATTATCCTTACCATTATCTCAAAAAATTTAAATAATATTTTTATGAAGATATTCCTAATTATAAAATATGATAAAGACTCTTATATATGGGCATTATTAGAGTAATTTCACATTTTGATTGGGTTTATAATATAATCCCTACCACCAAAACTAATGGTGACATTTGATGTTGAACAAATTATCATGGTCTAAATAAAGCTTGTCCAAAAGATTAATTTCCATTACCTAACATTGACATGATGATTAATTCTACATCTAGGTATGAAACATATTAATTCTTGGATGGATTTTACAGCTACAATCAAATAAAAGTTAACCTAAAATATCAATAAAAGACAACATTCAATACACCACATGAATTTTTTTGTTATATTATCATGCCTTTTAGACTATAAAATGTAGGAACTAGATATCAAAGGGAAATGAAACATATTTTCCATTATTAAGTTCATAATATGATTGAATAATATGTTGATGATTTATTAGTAAAATCAAAGAACTGACAAGATCACACTAAGAAGTAAGACATCTATTTGAGAATTTTAGAAAGCTCAATGTGCATTTTAAATCCAAAAAGTGTGTTTTGAGGTGTCCTCTAGAAAATTTTGTGTTACATTATTTATCAACATGGTATTGAGGTTGATCTAAAAAATGTAAAATCCATTATTGAGATGCCATGACCAACTAACTTATAGAAATTGTGATGTTTACAAGTAATAATTTATTAAATTTAAAAATTTATTGTGAAACTAGCCAAAAAAATATCTTTCACATGTCTAATAAATAAGGATACAAAATTTTCTTGGGACAAAGAGTTTCAAAAGTATTTTGATACATTAAAATAATATTTAGCAATTCCAATGGTGCTCATGCTTCTAATACAAGATAGACAATTACTTATTTATATTTTAGCAACCCATGAGGCCTCAAGGGCTTGCATAACACAATATTATGATGGTCATAAGGAATAATAAATTTATTAAATTGGTTATTTTTGAATGTAATTATAATGCAATGTAAAAATTGTGTTTGGCATTAGTATTGCTACACAAAATTATGAATCTACATGATTAATAATGAGATCCATAATATAGTCAAAGAAGGCTCATTAATGAAAAAAACCCATATAACAAGTCAAATATCTAAATGGGTGATGTAACTCACATTATTTTATTTTAATTTCATATCTTAAAAATAGTAAAAGGCTAAGTTGTAGTTGATCAACTAGTTATGGATCTACTACTCAACACTTTCCAATAACTGAGGCTTTCCATGATGAACTAAAATTATATCATGTATAAAATAAAATATGGATAAATCCTAATGTATCATAGGTGTGGGTGGAGGCATCATTTTTTGTACACTTGAAGGAGATTATATGCCATTTTATTATAGACTAGTTTTTTCATGTACTAACAATATCACAAAATATAAAACATTGGTAATTGGGCTATATACAACATAGAAACTCCACGTTAAAAGTATTTAGGTTTATGGAAACTCTAATTTTATTGTTAATCAATTTATATATCATTACCAAACCAAATAAGAACATTTACTACCATATAAATAAATGGTAGATAGATTGAAAGAAACATTTGATACATTTTCTATCGAAAGTATCCCATGTAAAGATAATCATCATGCTAATGCAATGGTTAGTGTGGAATCATTAATTCCCCTTGATATCAATGATGTTTACATATATTATATGATACAATATTTGTTCTAACCTTTAATTACACTAGATAAAATGGATGCTTTAGTGGTTCTTATAATTATGTACAGTGAAACAAATACAAAATGGTACAATAATATTTAAAATTTCCTATACCAAGATTTTGTAATAGAAAATTTTAATTATAATTAGAAGCATAAGATACAAAGAGAGTCACTCTATTATGTTATCACATGGGATGCCCATTTCAAAAGAGGCTTCGATGGATAATTATTCTAATGTCTTAGTAAATATGAGGTATGAACTTCACTTCCAAAGATGCATAGTAGTGAGTTTGGGGGAAACTTTATAAAAAAATAAATGTACCATTAATTATTACATTAGGGTTATCATTATCCCACAATGGAACAAGCATGTGCCAAGCATGCTAAATTATGTATCTAATTTTAGAAATATAAAAATTTAAATCATGCTCCATCTCATGAATTGCAGCCACCTATATAATTAAAATAAAGCATCTCAAAAAAAAAATAGACATTATGCACTTCCATAAATATTACACAAAAAATTAAAAATTCAATAACAAAATAAAAAAAAAAAAAAACATTTAAATAAAATAAAAATACAAAAATAATCAACATTTATATGTTTACTAGATTTTGCATAAGTTGTTTAGTTTATGTTAGTATATATAATATCATTTTATTTTCTATGGACACATATGTTTCATGGGTCCTTGAGTGTGATATAGGCATACACTAGATCCATGATACATGAGCATAAACATGTTGGACCTTTCCTCTACCTGCATGACACACTATGTTGGGGACATTTTATTATATTGGTTATGATTGATATAGGTTACACTATTTTATGATTACTTTACACTGTCATTTTGATATTATTTACTAAGCCTTACACATGTATATACTCATGCTTACATCTTACACAATGTTATATATATGTCATTTTATAAGGCATTTTGTTAATGCATGTATCCAAGGACTAGTATGATATGGTATGCTAGATGCTTATATTTCAATTATTCATCTTATCACATATATTACTTGACTATACTTATTGTTTTCTACCTTATATCGATTGTGGATCATTTGAACATGTTGCTTGTTTGCTATCCACAATGCCACTAAGTGTTGTTTCTTTGGTGTGTAGACATTTGAACATGTCCTCTCCTTGAGTGTGTGAAATTTGAACATTCCCCTTGTTTTCCATATCTTTAGACCCATTTTATGTGACATTGTGTGCTCTTGTGTGTGTGATTAATTATTTTTAGAGGATATGTTTGTTACTTCTAGACATTATCATGATCCATATCATGCATCTTAGGGATTGTTATGTTTGGATACCATGAGCTTCATTGATACATATAATTAGAAATGATACCACTATATGCTTCATGAATACATGATAAATATATAATATCATGTGTTAGAGTGGTCCTCAACCAAGAATAAACTTGATAGGGTCAAATTCATGATTTTGAATTTGTATAGAGTAGTGAAATATAAATAAAAAATTACAAGAGAAATAAGTTTATCTTCACAAAAAAATGTTGCATTAATGAGCATTAGCCAAAAATTTCATAAGAAGGTACATTATATATTCAAGAATTAGGTCACCCATAAAGGTAATTAAATAAACTCATAATTAGAAAATGACTTAAAGTACATTCCTCCTTATGGCCTATTATTAACCTATGCAAGCTAATCAGACCATGTGGATAAAACCACAGTGGGAAAAATACTAAACTAACACCCCCAATTATGCATAACTTAGGTGGGTATAATAATTGGGTCTAAAAAAAAATCTTGATGAGGTACGTAAGTACATAGAGATTATCCTTGAGAGGAAAAAGAGGATGGAAATCCTCAAACCCTAAGAAAAGCCCACAAATGAAGATAATTTCTCTCAATGAAGGGTTTGGTAAATATATCAATAATTTTATTTGTTGTCTAGATGTATCAAAGATAAATGACTTTATCATTAATGAAATCCTAAATGAAATGCATATGAATCTTAATATGGCTGGTTCATTGATGGAGGACTGAATTCGTTCAGATCTAGAATGTTCTTTAGTTTTTGTAGAAGATGACTATTGGTCATCAAAATTGGATGCCAAATTCAATGAGAATCCCCTAAAGACAAATAAAATCAATTGTATAATTATCATCTCTTATAATAACTACACTAGGTTTTATCAAAATAGACTAATTTATTTTTAAAAATTAATTACACATATTCATATAATAGATTTCATCATGATAAATCTAAGTGATCTTTAAATAAATGTATAATTTTAGTTAATCCCCACAGGGTTTATAGCTAATCCATTTAGATAATGATCACCAAGATAATGATATAATAGACCAAGAACAATGTTGAATAAATAATAAAGACTACGTTTATTTTATTAAAGTAACAATATAATTAATTTCAATAATGACTAATACAACATTACAACCACTAATATAGATATACAAAAAAATAAATAGTGCAGTTCCAAAAATAAATAATATCTAAAATAATAATAATATAATGATACAAATCTTCATAGAGCATGAGTCTCCAAGACTCAGGAATGTCCATGACTCAAGTACCAATCTATAATCTCAAGAGTAGTCTCTACTCTAGTACTCTTGCACAGAGGGAGAGCATCATCTGAGTGATTTTACACACCAACCATAGACCAATGATCCCCCAAACTATCTCCCAACAAAAAATGGACCTCTTTTCATGGATGGGTATAATGATGGTGTAGGAATCCAAAGTGACAAACTAGAACCTGTGTGAAGTAAGATATCTAATACATGATGTGTACCATAAAAAAATTCATTCTAACATGATATCACACAAAAATGAAAAGTATATCAACACATGAAATGATAATGTTTAAATATAAACATTAATTTGGCCTAAATTTTCAAATAGTTAATGATCTCTAGGATTATTCAATTTCATACACACCACTCAATTGGATTTCACCTCATATTACATTGATGGTGCTAATGAATCCAATGGAATCTATGCACTACTTATTTAGTGTCATAAATGTGTGATTTCATTAAATTATATAATAATATAAAAACCAATAGATTTAATTAGAATATTCCGTATCAGTAGATATAAATATGATAACTATATAAATATCAAATACATATATTTAATCCATCAAATATAATGTAATGCATCTAATATCATCTAGTTTATTACAAAATAATAAATAAAATCATAATCAGTCCTGAATATAAATGTACCATCCAAGTTATAATTATGTCTAGACTATAAGTTACTCAAAACCACAAAGTAACTTGAAATGTTATTTCATCCACAAAAAAAAAAAAAAAAAAAAAAAAAGAAAAATAATAAGAACATCAATCACAACTTATTTATTTCTTTATATTCCACATATATAACAAAAGATAGTGATAAAAAAAATTAATAAGATTTGTATTTAAACCATTAATACCTTATTTTAATGGTTCATCTAAACACTAAATATATAACAAAGTACCGATAATACCCTACTATACAATAATGATTACCAACATACAATTTGCATATATATATATATATATATATATATATATATATATGGTATAATAATTCTTATATTTATAACACTAAAAATAAATCATATGTTTATACCATGTATATATACTATTATTTAAACTCTCACATAAATTTTTATATAGTCACAAATCAGATACACATACATTATACTCTAAGTAGATAATCCATTGTCCATGATCTTAGATTATCTCATCTATTATTGGTATACATTCAGTCTACAATAAATTATCTCAATACATTTAATATACCAAATAATTCCCAATTTAATTATTTTAATAAAAATGCAAAAAAATAGGTGATTTATAATTTAAACAATAATTTACCAATTCCATTATTTTAAAATACAAAAATCACTCATTTCATAGTATTAATCAAATTACTTGCATATAAAATAATCAAAGATTATATACTCAGTCGACTATGTCGAGACATTGATAATTCTATGATAATAAAACTCATTCCTTAACCACCTAAATATGCCTCATAAAATATACTATTTATTAACATATTCAAACTTATAATATATGTGAAGGTCTCACTCATAAATAAAAAACCAATTTAAATGTATGTAATACATAAACATAACCATTCAATTAATAAACACAACCTTATTAATTACACATTCCACTAGATATTTCATAATAGGTTCAATTGATAATAATATAACTTAGTCAAATCAATATTCATTTTTTAATATATTATCTATCCATAAATCAGAATACACAAATAATTGTTTTTAATTCTACCTGACTAAATATTTACCATTCGCATCATTATTAGGTTCAAGGCTTTATATATTTATGGCTTAACTAGAATTAACCTTAGTTCCATATAAGTATAATAATGTATTCTATAGGATTTGATAACAAAGACTAATTATCTATGCCATAGCCATAAATCATAAATCCATTAAAAACAAATACACACAAAACATATTTGAGATCCTTAACCTTTGAATACACACACCCGTACACACACACACACACACACACACACACACACACACACACACACACACACACACACACACACACACACACACACACACACACACACACACACACACACACACACACACACACACACACACACACACACTCACATTTTCATATACAATCAAATTTGTTATAAGAACCTAAAAGGTCCTTACCCAAGTATTAGTTAGGTATATACATAGTCAAATCCCACATAACCAATATAAAATATTTATCTTTTTTTGAGCATTAATGCTTATATCCCTAGACTTGTTTGACATCTAAAATAGAGTCAAAAACCCTACCCAATATATTCATAAGTACTCTTTTAATAAAATAACCATATCATAAATTCTTAGGGTTTACAAATTAAAATAGGAATTAAGATAGAGATTTCATAGTTATTGTATAAACATAACAAAAATCCCATATCTCTAATCATTCCACCTAGCATTGCTTTGCGTTTGATGTTGGGTTTTGTGGATGGCTGAGTGATCCATAGGACCCTACATTTAGCCCTTAATTTTTATATTTTTTAAAATTAATTGGAAACCCGTAAACCATTTATCATTTCTTTTCCATAAATCCATCATACTATAATATAAGAATTTAAAGTACATCACCAATTTGTAAATGATGATTATAATGCCAAGGAAGTCAATTTTTTTTTCACTCCTTAGCTTGAATACCCTATGTTCTAATTTTACCTACTACTCCCACGTATTTCATGCTCTCATAGGCCTCCTTCATTTCTCTATTATTCTTATTCATGCCCTTGCATGCCACCAATTTATCCCCTTTACTTGGTAGACTGCATGTCATGAATAACTCAATAGAACTCAATAAAACTACAGTCTGCCACCATTTTATCATGCAACCAAACCTCAAAACTTGCAAATGGATTTGTTAAAAATTATTGTCATCTCAATTAAATGATATATTAGAAACACTAATCATCTCAAACCTTCTCAATATCAATTAAATAATCATTATATAATCCTTCATAATATGCATGCTTTTTGACCTCGGTAAATGTCTATGCATGTCAATTTATAAAATTCTTTAACATTATAATCCCATGTAATGTCAACTAAATGATAAGTATACATAATATAATGACCATATTACAATGCATTTGACCTTCAAATTATAAGATAACTTCTTAGGTTAAATAAATAACTATAAACATTAGCAAGATTCATCAAACATAATGATTCATATATAATTATTAAACAATGAAATTATCTATAACACTTTGCATAGTATTTTGTTTATTGCCTTAGCACTAAAGATTTATAGTAGTATTAAGTCACTACCAATAATCTCATTTTACCATGCCAACTTAAGTCATTTGTTAATGACTAAAAAATTATTATAATTCATTAATGTCTTATTATAGGTCTATACAACTATTATAAATGATAATAATAACCTTATAAACATAGGTAGTCACTTAACAAGCTAACTATGTTAAGTAATAAAATACATCTATTACTAAAATAAGAATCTAAACAAATCACTATTAATACAAACATTCAACTATGTATAATATAATGGTAAGTCATAGCAAGATAGGTACAATTTAATTTATACAACTAAGAAATAACATCAACAAATTTTTAATGAAATATACAACTAGATTAGTGAAATTATGCAATAAAACAACATGATCATAGAAAAAAAAGATCACATAAGACATATATAACCTGAATATAAACATACAATAACTATCTAACTTAAATAATAATCACAAAACATGTTATTCTACTATGGTGCTTTTGTGGGTTTCTAGTTTTTCTCTCTCTATCATCCCCCAAAGCCTCCATATATAACATACTCTCTAATGATTCCCTCCCTCCATCAAAATCTTTGAGATGGATCTATCTTGCATGCACCTCATAAAAATGAAGGTAATAACTTGAAGCATTATGAAATCCATAAAATATTATTGCATAACTAACAAACATTATCATTAATTACAAAATATGAAAGTACAATTATCTCATAGTAAATCAATCATGTAAATTAAGCAACATATAACTATCCCATAAACAACATATGACATAAAACTTTCTTAAATAGTATTTATTCAACTAAAAAACATAAAAATACATGGATCAAATACATTATTTAGCTTAGAGAGAAATTAAGATGTGAGATCCTCCCCCTAAAGGTTGTCATCATCCCAATGACACTTATTCAAACACAAGTTCTAAATTAAAACATTATTCAAAAGAAAATAATATAATATGTAATAGAAAATCAAGAATTTTTTTTGTGGAAATAGCCTGTAAAACTCATCATAGTCCTCTAAGGTGGCACTATCTTTAAAATATTGGTCCCACTAGACCTTGCACTGTGATACTTCTCTATTATGCAAAATGAGTTTGTAAGTATCAATTATTCTAATTGGTTCTACCATGATGACCCTAGGATACAAAACCTATAAGTCATTCCAATCTAACACATGTGAAGGATCAATAACATACTTTCTACGATAAGACACATGGAAGACATTATGTAAAAGATCTAGAGTTGGTGGCAATGCAAGCCTATACACTATAAGATAGACCACTTACAAAAACTCGAAGTGTCCCACATATATCAGTGATAGTTTTGATGACTTCCCAAATTTAATTGATCTTTTCTAAGCCTTAAGCCTTAAAAACACTTTATCATGTACAAATAACTTCCTTGTTCTCTTTAGATCCTTATAAAATTTTTTTGTCTATCATTGGCCTTAGCCAACCTTGTTTGATTGTCTTGACTTGCTATTCTATTTTTAAAATCATCTTAATTCCAAAGACTTCCATATCTTATAACTTATCCCAACTGATTGGTGTTCTACATCTCTTTTCGTATAATGCCTCCAATAGAGCCATTTTTAATGTTGGATGGTATGAGTTGTTATAATTAAACTCAACCAATGGAAGGTAATCTTCCCACTTGTATTATTGATCCATGTAATACATATGAAATATAGCTTATAAAACTTGGTTAACTCACTTTGTCTATCCATCAATTTCTAGGTGATAACCAATGTTAAAATTCAACTGTGTAACCATACCTGAATTTAGAGTTAATAGAAATATATAATTCAACCTTGGATGTCAATCCAACATGATATTATTTGGAAAAACATATAATCAATACACCTCTTTCATGAATATCAAAAAAATCATACATGCATCATCTATCAGGTCACTTGTTATGAAGTGGGATACCTTGGTTAGTTTAATAACTAAAACCAAGATCATATCATGTTGTTTCCATGAAAAAAACAACCCTTGGACAAAGTCCATGCTAATCATTTACCACTTCCATTATGTCATATCATGTGGATATAACAATTTAGCTGGATGCACATGTTTATATTTCACATGTTGATATTAAAAATAATGAGAAACAAAATTAAATGTATCTTTATTGATTCCTTTCTATAAATAGAGTGGTCTTAGATCAACATGAGCTTGGTTACTCCTATATGTTTTAAATATGGGGCATTTTTTAGTTATTTTACCATCATGCTCCTCAAATTATCTTTATTAGGCATATACATCCTACCATTGTACCTAAAAACACCATCACTCTCTAACTTGAATCCTTTATGCTTAGTATTTTAATCATTCCCAGATAATGCTTACTTAACCTGATTATAGAATTCATATCCTAGTGACAATTTAATCACCTGATCCTAAAAAGTACTGTTGATAATAGTCATAACTAATATATACCTTCTATAGCTTAGATCATTAACTACTCTACTAGCCTTACCTTTTATATATTTAATATCAAAATCATAATCAAATAAGAACTCTAACCATTATCTTTGATGAGCATTTAGGTTTTGCTGGGTGAAGATGTACTTGAGTCCCAAGTTATCAGTCTTGAGATCAAATGGTTTTCCTAATAAATAACAATCAATCGTAGCTTTATGCTCTGTAATAAAATTGATTCATAGGATCATATGATATGAACTTAATGATGTAGCATAAATATCCACTACTATAGTGAATTCATGCAACCTAATCTCAACTTCAACTAAACACTTGTCAACTTTGACCTTAGACTCATTCCCATACTGTACTAAACATGTATTTTCCGTAACTCTATATTTTATAGATAATTTACAAATAATTATAATAGCAATAAAACATTTTTTATGTCCCATGTCAATAAAAATAAAATCTAGATGATTGAACAAAATACCTGATAGTTCTATGGGCGAGGCTTGATACTCAGTTTGATGATTGTTAACAGATGTATGAATCCATTACTAAAAATTACCCTATTGATGATTAAAACCCTTACTATTTGAATTATCTTGAGGAAATTATCAATCATAATGGTCACCTCCATAAATGAAGAAATCTCAAACTAGTCCTTTCTTATCAAGCTATTGGCTTCCCTTAAAACCACCCTTGAAAACATTATCAAGTTTACTTATCTCTATATTGGGTAAGAGATTTAAATTTATATTCTTGATTGAATACCTTATCAAAACCATAATCCATGTTAGATTGCCAATTCACATATAATTCACAACCAATTTAGGGTTTTAATCCCATGATGAATTTCATGACCCTAAACCTCTCATCTACCTAATACTAAGGCACATACTTAAGGAGATTGGTGAATTGATCCTAGTACTCATTCATTGATGGTATCCTTTTTTAAGATTTTCAAAATATATAAAATTCTGATTGAATTATAGATATGGAAGCTATTGTGACCTAAATAGTGTCACAAACTATTCCCAAATGGTGGTGGTAGAGTCAAGGTTCATATCAAGCTTCTTATTTTCCCAACAAGTTACTACTTCACTAGCAAGCTGATAAACTCTTGAGACTACTTTTATGACTTTAGAATAATTCTAAATCTTGAAATATTTCTCCATATCTATTAGAATACTTTATTTCCATCTTCCAAAATAGTCTCATTGAAGTTAGGTAAATTTACCTTTTTCATGTCTCATTCTAACTCTGCATCTACTCAAGCTCTTGCATCTTATGGAACTTCATCATACCTTTAATTTTGAGGATGTTCCTACTCAACATGATGATATTTAGGTTCCTCCTAAGCATTATCCTCTACATGGACATGCAATTACTATTCTAGGGATGTGATTAGGTCCCTAGTCTCTTGCATGGTTAAAATGATTTGATCCAACTTCCTAGCTTTCCTAATGTCAAATTAATTTATATCAACAGGGGGATTAGTATTTTAAGCACCCTAATCTCCTAATCTAACATGTACCATTATTATTTTTACTTAATAAGAGAATATGTTTA
>JARHVA010002982.1:250000-285000 GCA_037957365.1 Torreya grandis
GAGATTGAGTTCATTTTGGTAACTAGGGTGAATGTCTCAATATAGTCAATGCTAGGTACCCAAGAAAAATATAATAATACAAAACATGATTTGAACTTGTCTAAAGACCCATCTACTATAAATTTTGTTTAGTATATATACCTACATTGAACATGTTTTATTCCCTTAGGAAGAGTGACTGCATCCCAAGCATTATTCCTTAACGAGGAACCATACTCCTCTTCCATAGTAAAATCCCACTTAAGAGTGTTTGATGGCTCATAAAATGATTACATATCAGAAGTAGATGCAATAAAGTCATGTGGGCATTTTGGAATTATAAATGATGTTTCCTAGTGTTTAATAGATCTATAACCCATTGGCTAACACTTTATAGTGCCTATTTATCCTAATGAGTAACAATGCTTAGAGAGTTAAGAGGAGATTCCTCATCTTCTAAATTTATTTTTGGAAGAGGGGGGTAATCCTCATAACTACTCTCATCATAAAAATTAGAAAAAAATATGGATCATTAGGAAGCTACTCAAGTAGATCTAAATCATCAAAGTTGTCATCAAATATTAGTGCATCCAATAAATACGGAGAAGTTTCATGTGAAAAATATTAAGGATTCTCTTGAAAGTGAAAAATCCTATAAATTATCACTTAACAATTCATGGGTGGTGGGATGGAGAAGTGTGTATCCCTTAACACACTTAGGATATCCAATGAAGATGCACGGCTGATTCTGAGGTTCTATTGCCTTATATTTCTTCTTTGAAATACATGACATAATAGGATATCCAAAAAATTGAAAGTGATTTAATGTGTGTTTCTGACCACTCCAAGATTCAAAAGAACTGTATCCCTTCAATTCTTTATGAATAACTCAGTTTTAGATAGAATAAGCATAGTTGATTTCCTCATCCAAATACCGAAGTGAAAGAGACTTGGAGTGTAGAATAAATTGGCCATTTATTTCAAAGCCCTATTATTGTACTCTACAAAACCATTTTACTAAGGAATATATGTAACTATACATTGTTTTTAAATCCTATATGATGTTGAAATTTTCTCAAAATAATTACTAACATACTCACCACCATTGTCCATGCATAAAATCTTGAAGGATTTACTTGATTATTTTTATACAAATGGTTTGAAATCCTAAAATTCATCAAACACCAATATTTTTTCTTAAGAAAATACACCCAAGTATTAATCAAGAATTCACCAATGAAAGTAATAATATACTTTTCCCTATTGAATGAAGGTTTTATAAATGGGCCAACAATGTCACTATGGACAATTTACAATATTTTTTTAGCTCTCCATGATTTTCCCTTGAAAGGCTTCTCCTCAAGATGCTTAACAATTATGCAACTTTAAAAAATTCCATTTAAAAAATTTAATCATGGCCACTTTGAAACCATGTCTTGATGATTGAGATGCCCTAGGTAGTGATAATTGAGATGGATGAATCACTCATGACATAATTTATTCAACCTATTTGAATGAGTGAGTAGTGTATTAGAGGGTTGATCAAGAATAAAATGTGAGAAAGTATATAATCTTGACTGGTGATCTACTTTACCAAATACAAAAATGGACTCACTGTTTACTTACCTAATAACCATAAAATTAGGTGTGAGCTCAAGTGTCTTGCCCAAACCAATGTGAGTGATCTGATAAACAAATAGGAGATTAGTGGATAAATATGGAACACATAGAACATCATGAAATTCCCTACCTTTTAGTAAAATAGATCCACTCCTACTAAATTCTATAGATGTATCATCACCAAATAAGATGGAAGACATAAAAAAAGGCTCCAAAGATGAGAACATGTCATGTGATGAACCCATGTGGTGCAAGGAACCATAATCAATACCTATGTGGATGGATAGGATGTAAATTAAATAAGTGATATGCCCTTATATTTTACCTTCTTAATATCTTTAGCCTTTAAAGACCCTTGTAATGATGAACTCTAATTGGAATAATCAAGGACATTGATGTTGTGATTCTCAATTTTTTTTTATTTGGTCAATATCCTTCTTCATGAATTTGGATTCATCATGCCAAGATTTCTTGTAGTAGAAACATGTGAGTCACTATTTCTTGGGTTTCCCCTCTAAAGAGGACTCTTTTGATGCTTTGAGCTTAGCATCAGATTTATGACTTTTTCTTTACTTTGGGTCCTTATTTTTTAATTTATTCTGCTTACTTCCATGAGCCTTTTATTTATCATGACTCACAATCAAAGCATGTGATTTAGATGACTTTAGTGTACCCAATTGAATGACCTTACCTTACTTCCAAGTTAGGTCAATAACAAAGTCATCTAAGGATGACATGGTCCATATAGCTCTATTGGCATGCTTGGTGGCATGGAAGGTATAAATGAAGATATAATAGTCATATCCCAGATTAGCAAGGATGGAAAGGATCAATTGATCTTATTTTTTGTCAATGCCACATAGTTTCAACTGTAACTTGAGTGATGAACTTTGTGAAGAAGTATTAAATGGTATCAAAATCATCTGGGTTGAAACTAATGAAATAATTATATAACTTATGACCTTTCATGATGTCATGATTCCCAGATTATTTTTCCAATATGGTTCACAAATCATTAGGATTAGTGTCTAATTCAATATGAAATAGTAGGTCAAGAGATATAGATAGACATAAAAACACTATAGGCTTCATCATTTTTATTGTACCACTTTACCTTCTATACCTCAAGCATTAGCTATTTTTATATACCTATCATTATTTGGTGTAATATTTTTATCCCTAATAGTATTTTTAATCTGAATTTATAATTTTGATATGACAATGATATAAGAATCAAAACATAACTCGGATCCATGGTGTACAATAGAAGTATGTGCTGAATTGCATGTACTAAAAGACTAGGAATATGCAACCCATATAAATTTGTATAGGTTAAAATTTACAAGAAATAATAATTTCACCAATAATTATAGATTAAAATGATCATGATTTACAAAAAATGGCACCTCAAAAGGAGCAATAGGCTAAAAGTTATGCACATTAGAAGTTCTAGGTGGTAAAGGCAATCTCCACTTTATAAAATTTGAATTTTTTTGGGTGTGAAAAAGTTTGTTGAATTTTTTTGAATCAACTTTTCCTAAAATAATTATGCCCATTTTGAGTATGCATTAATAAAATTTGGGTTAGAGTGTCTAGGGGATTAACTCTCATGCATCAAGGGGCTAAGACCTATTTTGGGTTCTTCCCTTATCTCACTTTGATTGTCATGGTTAGTAGGGAGTGACATCATCTAAAAAATTCCTCCATTTTTAAATTATTAGTGTCACTCTTCACTATATTAAATTTGATAGTATCTAGGACATCATTGTGTGTGTAAATAAGATGGAAAGAACCTGCAGTATGTTTTATAAGTGGTAGAATCTAGAGGGTGCCTAAATAGGTGGTGGATTATGGGGCATATAAGAGTAGGAGTCATAAACTATAGTGTCATTGGGAATGTTTTAGAACCAAATATGTGTCTAATCAGGTGTCAGAGTCAAAAAATGTTCCCCACCAAGTGTCAGAACCCAATAGATGCTTGTGTAGGGGTTGAAACTTGGCAAGTGCTTTTGCAAGGGTTAGAACTCGATAAGTGTTTTTACAAGGCTTAGAACCTAATGAGAATGCATGAAAATAATAAAATATCCACTAAGGTAGAAACGTTTGGGCTTGTTTTTTCTATTGAGAAAACTCTTATAGCTATCAAAATTGCTTGACGGGTCAAAAATCTATTGAACTAGAAAACCTCCAAAAATGTGGATTCTTCGTAACTTATTTAAAATTTGAAAGAAACTCACTTGGTTTCTTGAAAATCCATGAAAAATATAGATTTTTTCCCTTAAAGTCATTTAAAATTACTTATATTTTATGAAATAAAAAATTAGCTTTAAAACCCTCCAAAAATGGCCAAAAATAGACTGTCCAAAAACTAGGTCATATTTACAATCATTCTTAGGGTTTTTATAACTTATAAATATAATGGGATTGTCCATTTTTCACTTAGAGAATATATGTATTAAAATTTACATGGATTTATTATAAAACCAACAAAACCCTAGAAAACCAAAATCAATGAAAATATCAAACTAACAAGAATGAAATATCTTACAACATAGTCAATAGATTCATCCACCAGTGTAGTTTTGATACCATGTCAAAGTGGGACGCAATATAGGATAAACTAGATAAGATAAATTACATGAGGTTTAATTTATATGGAGTAGTGAAATCTGAAGAATAACTCCAAAAAGTAAGAAGCTTGTCTTAACATTAAAACATTGTATTAATGATTATTTGTCAAAAAGTACACATGAAGGTAAATTATATAGTGAGGAATTAGCTCACCTAAAAATTTAATTAAATTAACTCAAAATTATAAAATGACTTAAATTACATTACCCCTAATGATATATTATTAACCTAATCAAGTTAATTATAGCATGTAGGTAAAACCACATAGTGGAAAAAACCTACACTAACATCATGGTTATCTTATCCCTTTGAGATAAGGTGATTATCACATTGTATTTATGTTACCTTAGAAGGGGTGGAGTATATCATTATGGATATGTCATAGAGACATGATTTAATATAGATAGTTTGAAAAATTGGTATAATTTGATATAGTTTACATGACTCAGTTATACATTTCACTCAAAATTTTATGCATTTGACACCATTTTTATAGATTTGAGATAATTTTATAGAGCATAAATTAAGTTTTGATATATAATTTAGTTTGAGACACATTATAAGTGCATATTCCATGAAAATACACCAAATCATAAATACATATTAATATTATACACACATTTATGCACTAACCTTACCAAGATGCACTTATGAGCTTTGTGTATGTGTAGTAATTGGATCCCTTGAGTAGTGAAATTGAGATTCAATACAATCAAAAAATTTAGCACTACTTAAATTTTATAGGTTGAGATGGTTACACCATTTAACCTAAGTGAGACTGGATAGATTATGCATACACTTGAGTTGTGTGATAAATATTTAGTGATTTCAATGGCCTTGACATAGCGCACCCTTGTACTAGATTTGGGGCATGTCACCCTCCAATTCTCATCTTCACATCTCCAAGGATAATTTTTTAACCTCTCTCTAATGTTTCAACAAGGAAACATCACTTCCAAAATAAGCTACTAAGGGGAAACATGGTTACACTAGCATACATGTGTACTCCTTCCTTTATCTCTTTTATTTCAAGTATTTCAAATAGTAAATTTTAATTTTATATGTACTAATTACACTATAAAATGTTCTTATTTATAGGAAATACATAAATAAAAAATTCAAACAAGGCTCAATTCAAATCAAGGTGTGTTATACACATCATGGTACACATTTATTTGATTTAAACTTATAATTTCATCTTCATGCATTACTAGATTAAATGGAGTAGGGTGTGCAAATATATATACTAAAATATTATTTTATATGATAAATTAGTCTTTTACACTTGATAATTATCACTCATGGATCAACCCTTTAATTTAAGACATTTTCGTTGTTGAAAACCTCACATTCACCATATCATTATGCCTAATTGCTTATCCTAGAGTCTTACCCTAATATTATAATTACCTAGATCACTTGTATCCCACTATCTACATAAACCATGATTAATATCATAATCTAACATTTACCTATTTTCAACAACTTTCTATCCTCCCAAACATCACTAATTATATTATGACACTAGTTTCAACATTACTATCTTAGGTTTGACACTAGTGTTTAGACCTTACAAATGGTAAAATTTAAATATTTTGATATGTATGGGTTGACCTATTTGTATTAATTAACTCTATCATGTTAATTTTTCAAAATGTGTGGTATAAATATAAGTAAAATACCATTCACTTTAATCAAGTATAAATTAATCACACATCTATCTTATACCAAACAAAAACATCTCTCAAGATTACAAAACTGCCATATTCTTACATATTTCCAAATAAATAATAAGAGTGGTATTCTTACAAGTTTCAATAATTCAAAGAGAAGCCCATGAAAAATATTTATCAAGTTATAATATAGATCACTACATTCACTCGCATATAACATATTATAAAATTATTCACACATAAAACTACATAAGGGGAGAACTACATTAGTCTAAGGTTTTATTTAGAGTATTAGATATGTAGGTAGTTTTTACTAATAAAGTGGTCTTTGAGGTCATCTCAAATTCACTTAAGACAACTAACCCATATTTTTTAAGTTAGGATTCCCTAATTAGAGGACCTAGGGTTTTGAGCTACATATTGATATAAAGAACTTATGTGTAACATCCAAATAAAGAATATACAAGGTGACAATGAATCTTAATAGGTTTTTTGGAATTTATATAAAATTAATTGTACTTCATTGTGGACATAAGCATCAAAATTATGATAAAGCATTGATGCTAGTGTCCAAATTTTGATGATGGTGTCTAGATGGCTAGAGAGCTAATTTATAGAATATGATGAATCATAACAGAGCATCATCTTGTATTATTCCACATCTATATCAGTCAAATTTACCTACACATCAGTTAAAAATATAAATAGCATCTCTTCTTCATGTTTAAGCATTCAAATTAATGTTTTGTATTGTACTTTATAAATTTAACATATTTACATAATTTAGCACTATATCATAATATTATGAATCTAAATTTTTTAATTGGATTGATTTTAGAATAGCTTAGTAATATAGTTGATTAGGTTATTATCCCACTAAATCTTTCTAAATTTTTTTCAAAAAACATAAGAATCAATTTAGATTCAATTGTAAGAGGGATAACATCATATGGATGTTTTTCCTTCCAATCATAGACCGATAGTCTCCAACACACCTCCTCACTGTAATTAGCCCTTACCTTAATGAAGGGGTAGATAATGATGATGAAATTATCTAAAACCATCTAAGAGTCGTATGTGAAATTAAAATAAATACTAAATGCATCCATTTAAATAGGTCCTAGGTATGCCTCTATCTTTTATGACCTCAAATAAACATAAAATAGAAATTAATGTGGATTGAAAATGTACATATATATATCATTTCTTTAGCCAAAATATTTTATAGTATTCAAAGAAAATATATTTGACACAATTTAGAATATTATACATTAGCTATGCCATATCTACCCAAAATAATAGTACTTCATTTATAATATAAATAACCCTCACTATAATTAAAATATTTAGTACTTGTATGGAAATGATTTCACAATATATTTTTAGCTAAAATGTTGTGCAAACCAATACATTATTTATATCTTTTCTCCTCTATTATTCTTATCTCTTTTATATTTTTTCCCATATTTTATGTTTCATTTTATCATTTGTGAAACCTTCATTTGTAGTAATAATTGTATTTGAGCTCTCCTTCATTTTTTGCCACCATTATCCCATGAAAGGCTATGATGTTGCCCCAAAAATGGGCTTGAAAGACTTAGTCATGGGATTCCATTCTCATTTGTTTATTTTTATTTTTTTCCAAAAATTATTATCCACACAAAAATATTTGTTGACTTACATGCCAATCAAAACCTTAATCATAACCCTATTGTATATTTATTTCAATTTGCGAAGTCTTTTGACTCACTTGGCATATTCAAAGATTAATGTGACAATAAGATGGTTTCAAATTAGTTGAATATCAACCAAAATCCCAAAAGTCCTATTAAAAATGTTAGTTACCTAAAAATAAATTAAAACCCCCATACATAGTATAATCTCAAATTAATATTAATGTTAATAGGTTCATAGTAATGGTGCAAGTAACTTAGGTCATTATCTTGACACTAAGTCAATAGGATATAGAGGACACTCATAAAGTACAAAGTCAAAGACATGAATGATAAAACTACCAAAATAATCTACATGAATGAAAACAAATAATACCATCATAATTATTGATAATTATTTTAACTCTAAATCTTAAAATGCAGGAATCCAACATTAACCAAGATAAGATGGTTACATAAAAAATACTTGAAGTGACACTAATTACTATCCATTATTATCATAAAAAAATATTATTCATAGTAAATTAACTCAACCAATTTGATTATCGAGGGTGACCCCCTCAATAAGCCAAATTATTTATCAGGTAAAATCATCCCCTCCCACACCATTAAATCCATAAATGATGATGTCCATTTTATTATTTCTACCTTTGATGATATATTTATTTCCCACATCTATTGTGAAGGTAACAACACCACTGACTACTTAGCCAAGTATGGGGTTGGAATCAATAAGAATGTCATGTGGGATGGTGCCAACTCAATCCCATCCTAACTTTTAAATATTATTCATAATGATGACATGGACAAGTCATAAATGTCCCATGATCTGATCACACATCGGAACTTTAATTCCAACATGTGGAGCTTCTTTCCCTTACATTTTTGTCATTGGTGTATCAAAGACTATAGATCTTTCATTTAGGATATTAATAATATATTTTTAATTTTTTAGTTTGAGGTCAACTATATAATTGTCCATTACCCTATTCAGAAAAATAAAAATAACATTCAAACTCAAATGGGGGATGATCGGGACCACTTGGAACCTATTTCATGTGTCAAGGTTTAGGGGAATAAGAAGCTATGGAAGTAACTATGTAAAGGGGGCCTATTTGAATTTATGCTAAGGATTAAGGTACATGATGAGGATATATCAAAGGATTTTCTTCTTAAAATAAATAAATAGACAATTAGGATGAGGGGAGTTAAAATTTTAGTGACTAAATAAAGTATTGGAAAAGTTACTAGGATGCCCTATGAGGGAGTAAAATCTTACAAAGATAAGAGTTACAAGCTAGAGCTGATGCAAAAGTTTTTTTAGATGGATGCCATGCTAAAGATAGACAAGAAGGGTTTTTAATGACAAGATATTCCTCAATGGTTTCTATAGATATGATTATAAATAATGAGATACTTAAACCTTGAAGGAAATTATATGCTAATTTTCTCCCACCATTTTTTACTTATTAATCACCTTTACAAGTACAAAATTAGTTTATATTTTTATTTTCTAAAGTCCTTAGAAGCCACAACCCTATCCTATTAGGTTAGTGATAAAAATGATATAATCTATCATGGATTAATCCTTCTTGTCTAACATGGTGAAACCATGTGTGGGAAGACTATCTCCTTGGTTGAAGACTCTTTGACTTAAGACAACCCTAATGATGACACCCATCTTGAAGACACCTTTGATAATGACACTTTTGAGGATGAATCTAGACTTTCAAATAAATAAGAAGGGTCCCCTACCAATGCCTTAACTAAACACTTATCCCCATTTCCCATCATATCTTCTTTTAAGTGCCCTACTAAAATTTACCCTGCCTCCACAAGTAAAAAACCAAGATATATGGCCATTCCCTAGAAATGGGAGGATATCCCTAAGTTAATGGAATTCAAAATATTGGTGGATAAAAACACCAAACATAGAAAGAATCTAGGCATATTTATAAATAAACTAGAAGGTACTGGGAGGGCCATGGCTTCTCTCATAAAATATTGGAATAACCTTAAAACTAAAACTATCAAGCTTAAGAAAGAATTAGATAAGTAAAATGATAAGAAATTCCTTATACAAGAGAAATAAATTAATGTTGGGACAGGGTAAGAACTAATTGAAGATAGTCATCCTTCCCTGAAGGCTAAAAGGAAAATTAGAATCCCCCAGATGAAGGCAACATATGCTCTCCTAGAAAAACCTTCTAAACAAACATAGGGAATAACTAACCAATAATTCCTAATGGTGAAGACCAAAGAAATATATCAAGTCACTTTAAATGAGAAATCTAATTTGGAGGAGGTCTAAATTTCTTTCTTGGGTCTTTCTTATTTTGCTATTTTGTCTTAGTCTATATTTTTTGTTGGTAGGCATAAGTTTTGTTGATGGTCTTCTATTTGGTAGCCTATGGGGCTTTGATATTTGAATTTGGGTCTTATTTTGATTCAAATTATGGCTAATAGAGCCTTGAAAAACCAACTTTATCTTACCTATCAGATAAAAAATGAACTCAACCACACAACGAACATATAATATAATGAAAAGCAAATAATCAAGAATCAAGTAACTCTATGTGTGCATTCATGGTGGTTCTCAAAAGGTTATATGTACTCCCAAATTTCATTGTCTATCACCCTCTCCCATATGACTAACCCTTGGTAATACTCAGTGAGCATAAATATGCCTTGCATACACCTTAGATAAGGAGAATGTAGTTAATCCATTTATATCATGATAACTATAAAACTTAACTCATAATAAAGGATATAAGTACCATTTTAATATCCATAAAATCATGCATAAAATTTAACCATTATTCATAATTCTCTACTAAATAAGTGTACTATAATTAAAAACTCAGAATTAAAAACACAAGTCATAATTAAATAATCACATCAATGTACAGCTAGTTATTTCACATCAATAAATATCTAATTATATGTTGTTTATTAATTATATGATAAGATGAAACATCCTAAACCCCTTAATTAGGTCATCATATCGATGATGTTATTATATTGAAACATATTTGAAAATAAAATAAATGAAGATATAGTTTATGTAACTTCTTGTAATTATTTCAAGTGGTAGTATCCTAAAAAGGTATTTTCCCTACTCAACCCCATTTTAAGCCAACACTCTTATTCACAAGTGAATTAGTGAAAAACTCAAGTATGTTGGCCCCACTAGACCTTACATTGAGCCACTAGTCCGCAATGCAAACCATTTATATCTACCAATCAATTACCCATCTAATATTAAAAATCAACTATATTTCCTTTTCCTAATAAACATGAAACCAATATCTTAAAAATATTCTTGTAGATTATGGTTTGTAATAGTTAATTAATAATAACCATTTATTGGCATCAAACCATATAAATTTATCTTAAAAATGAAAGTAGAGAAAAATCAAATTCATTGGAAATAGATGTTGAAATTCACTTAGAAACGTATTACTCATAGGATAATATGTAAACATTTTATACATAAATCCTAAAAGAAATTTGTTAAAAAAACATCATAACAATGCCATTACAGGCTTGTAAGAGTTAATTAATATTTGACCTATATGTTTCAATCACTCAACTTTTAACTATACTATCATTAATTTTATTTTCTAAGTAATTATGATTAACCTAAAATAACATCATTTTATATTGCTCATTAACCTTCAGGAAAGAAGGGTGCTCCTAGTTAATATGCAATTAAAACAAGGCATTTATTCTAATGATCTTCATAAAAATAATATGTATACACATACTATTTTAAAAATTTATCAATTATCAATATCTTACAAAAAATCATCGAGTCTCAATCTCTCTTAGTGCATGCCTTAAAAGATGTACTGAGAAAGCGTAGGTAGACCATTAATGCTTCTCAATATTGGTGTCCCCTACACCACCACTTTCAACCAACATAAAACTCTCCTATATACTTCCTTAAGATTTGAAACCTCCCTTACACACTCATCCAATCAATTCACAAACTTAAACAATCCCTACCTAATCCAAATACTATTTTTGACATTTACCAAACAAACTCAGCTTGGGCTGACCATGTACTTAAAATATATGAACATGTTACATGACTCAGTTGACCTTGGCTAATGCAGTCTAAAACCTAACTAGTTTTATTAATTAGCAATAGAAGGTCGATTTGGATGACTCTATCAACTAAAATTTCATAATGGTTTAGGGTTAGATCTCTATATATACACACACATCCATTTTCACCATTTTATATATAGATAATGAGTTAATCATTCATTTACACTTATTTACAATATGCTTTTCCACCATTATACTTGAGGAGACATTTTTTAGGGTTTACACTTGGAGAAGAATCTTATCTTGTGGAAAAGTCCTCGATGCTTTGGCCTATCTTAGTTATCCTTACAAACTACAACAACTCTTGTAAAGCACCATTAGCCAAGGGAGGGATTGAGTCTCAATGGGTTCATCTTCAAGATAAATATCTCTAACTCCTACTCCTATATTTTAGTAGATAGAAGTAACATAATTAATGTATTTTCAATGTATGTATCTATCCATACATTAGAGTTATATAATTTAACTTAATTAGAATTCTTCTATGCTTTTTTAATTTTATGTTTATTACCCCATTTTTTGCCACATGCTTTGATGAACATTAGGTTAGATTTTACTTTATTTTTGTCCTTTATTTTGTGAATAAGAAAACATAGGACCTATCTATGGTTATTTCATGGAGTTTTTTTATTATAGGATTTAGAACCCTCTATAGTGATAGTATTGTGGTAAGGGACCCCTTGGTTATATCTAGTGAATCCATCTTGGTCATGACCTTGATTGTCTAAATGTACCAAAAAGAGAAAGGGTAATTGTGATTTATATTCTTTAAGATAGGATTTATTTGTACATCATCTTCACTTTGCCTTGTAGTGACATGAATATAACCCTTATATTTTTTATTTCATGTATTCATTTATTACCATCTATTATATATTTCTATTTCTACAATACTTGATCAAACCTATCGATACAGTCTAACATTATGTGCATAGGTTTAACACACATCACTCTGGTTATCTTTTTATTTCTCTATGTAGGTCTTATCCAATAATAGGTAAATTGATTTATCATCTTGACTCAGCTCTCATTTTTAGCCATAGGTTTGTAGACTCAATCATACCAGTCAACTCTATTGGCAGGTCATTTTTAACATACAAATTTACAAACTTCATTGACCCATTCGATGCTTTTAGTAGAATAAAAAAATATTCATCTGAGTAACACAGCATAAAAATTGAAAATTCATCATCTTCAAAAATTATTAGGTTTATTTTTACCTTCTTAGTCGTTTCTATTCTTCATTTATAGTCTTGATTTTCATAGTTTGTAGTCTATAAAACTATAACCCTACAATGAACTAGGTGAACTAGGTTGACATAATTTTGTAGATTGATTTCCTATCTAGAAGACTCAGTCGACCTATTCAATTATGTTATTTTATATCTTACTTCCATAAATAGAATCGATCTTGTTGACTATATTTTGTACAATTTTCATAGTATTATTTGAAATAACTCTATACTCTTCAAAAACAAAGGAATTAACCTATCTTACTAGAAATTAATCCACTTTTCATTTTTTTATTATTTTATTAGAGTAGAAAATATAAGATAAATAGGATTTTTTTAATTACATATTTAGTCACACTATTTTTATTTTTCACACACTTCCAAATCACATAAGACCAAAAATCATTAAATAATTTCTACCCAAGGTATACCTAATTATATTTCATCACCAAAGGGGAAGACAGTTTGGTTTTCTAGACAAGTATAAATACATGGTTTATGGTATATATTAGTAAAGCAACTGACACACTTATTATTATAGGATTGTGAAGTGAGAGGGTAGTATCCAATATCAAGCCAATGCCATCACCAAAATAGATCCCTTTCAACATCAACAACCTAAAACTATCATTAGATTTATTTTATAGTTATTTATTATATCCAACTATCTATCACATTTATATCTAAAATTTATAATCTAATAACACACTAGGAATGTCCACTTATTAGATTAATATTTACATTCTAGTTTTATTGCTTGATATTTGTAAATTATATTTTGTATTTCAAAACTTGTACTAACTAGCATTAGTGAAAGATTTGTGTTATGTGCTACAATTAGATTAAAAACATTGATCTAATTACTTGTGTGCTCAATTAAATTTGTTTATTTATTATATTGAAATAAAATTCCTTGTCTTAAAAATATAATCAATCCTATTGACTCAGTCTCTTATAGGCTACTTATTTTATTTATCTTTAGTACATAATATATCTATGAGACTATATTTATTTTATACTCCCTTAGTTTTACTATCTATAAAACATAGTTGAGAAGTTTGACTATGTATTTTGCATTACGTTCTATTGACCTTTCTTACAAACATTGTTGACCTAGTCAACTCTATACCTCTTAGTCGATAATATTAGATATTTGGATAAATTTGTTCCTATTTTTCATATTTTCTTTTAGATATCAAATTATTACTTCAAACATCATGAAATCCCTTATAATTTTTTTTTAGACAACCTAAATCCATTTAGATGTTATATGGGATGTTATTTCTTCCTACATTCTCTACCTAAGGGGATTTTCACTCTTGGAGTACTTTTGCTCATACCTCATATTTTGGTTATAATATGGTCTAAATTACTCCAAATAATGACACTAATGGATCAAATGAATTTAAAGATAATTATATATTTAAATCACTTATTACATTTTGGGGGTAATTGACATAATCTTAACTAACAACTCCACATGAAATATTATAAACACCAATAATCGACCTCTTAGTTATCCTCCACCTAAAAACCTCCCCCTAATACCAATTTAGGGTATGTTCCTCCTACCATTCCTACCAATCCACCTCCCAACACAAATCCACTAGTTGATACAACTCAAATTATTGCAAAAAATAGTACAAGAAATGAACATCATGGAAACATCTAATACTTATCAAATGATGCAAATACAACATCATTAGTTAAACAAGGATAATTAGAATTTGATTCTTCTACCATAAAATAACCAAAATTTCATCCTATTATGCATAACAAGATGCAATGATAAATATTATTTCCAAACCTATTATGCATAACAAGATGCTTCAAAACATTCAAAATGAACCTTTAAGCCGCTATTAAATATGATGGGACTAAAGACCCTATATCTTTCCTTAACGAATTTGGTAATATTTATAAATAGTGGATTAAAAATAACACCTTTGCCACTACCAAAATTTTAGTTAAAAAATTTACAGGTGATGTATTAGAATGGTATAATCAAATCCCCTAGATTTTTATATGGGAAATTGATGATTTATTCAATCCTTTAGTTAAGGAATTTAAACACAATGATCTCCCTAAAAATTGTCTTAGCCATTTCATTAATGATAAATAATCCTATTCTGAATTAGGTCATTATTTTATCAAATGTTGAAAATCTTTGGCTCACAAATCTGATAACAACATGAATGATGATAATTTGTTCAAAATATTCATAACTACCTTAACACCTTCCGTTCAATTTAGGGTTCAAACTTCTGATGCCTAAAAGCTAAATGATGCTATCAATCAAGCTAAGTGATAACACTTTTTTATGAAATAATCTGATCCCAAAGTTAAAACCATCAAGGGATCTTTCCAAAAATCCACCAATGCAATCACTGGAAATCCTCCTAAAATGAAAGTATGAGTAACCAAAATGAATAATACCTAAGCCTCACAAGTTACCTTAACTATTCAACAATTGAAATAACTTTTAGTGCCTTATAAACCATTCACTTATGCTAATAATCCACCTACATGGTATGATTCTAATTTTTTTTTCTAGTTTCATGCAAGTGTTAGTTATTCTCATGAAACATGTCATAAACTTACCAAATTTTCCATTTATTTTTTGTTAGGAGATAAATTTAATCATGATGCTATTATTAAAATAATTCATCATGATTATGTTAACTCTTCTCAAAATAAACAAGATTTCAAGTCTTCTTCCTTTAACAACCCAAAAATGTTTCTTACTTACAACCCATAACATTCAAATAAGGATATTTGTGTAATTGATTATGACTATGACTAATGCTATACCATTTATAAATACGTGAATGCATCTAAAGTTAATTATCAACCTAAACTTACCCACAAAGATCCCATCACAAAGCCAAATAAAACATCACTTTGAAGAAAAACTTATCAAAGACATAACTACCACTAACATAACTTATGAAACCAATGAGGAAACACTTTCATAATCAAAACTTCAAACTACCTCTCTTCCTAGTAAAAAATTCTACTTCCAAGTCTCATGTTAGTTCTTCATCTTCAAAATCTCAATGAAATTTCTTAGAGGAAATTAACTCTATGCCCTATAAAATACCCCTCATGGAGTTAGTTCATACTTCTCCATATCACCATAAATTATTAGATAAAAAATATAAGAAATTAAAGAACCACCTTCCATATGAGTGGAACAACCTCCTCAAGATCCTTAAGTAACATAAGTACATACTATTGAAACTATTTGTCCTTCTTCTAAACATTCTATAGAGTTCCTTGAAGAATATATGATCAATGATGAAATTATCTTTCAAGCTGATGATCTACCTCTCTTCATTAAAATTTAAATTAAAACCATCCTTATTAAAAAATTCTTAGTAGATGAAGGGTAAATAATTAATGTTACATACCTTTGGATAATTCAAAAACTTGTGTATAACAAATATCATCTCAAGAAAACTCATCTCACATGTCACAAATTTGAAAATACCAATAAAAAACCACTTTGTTGTATTTGGATCTCTCTCTTTATTGGACCCAAAACCATATTTACTAATTTCATTGTTCTTGACTTACCATTATCCTAAAACATACTCCTAGGTCACCCATGGACACATAACATGAGAGTTATTTCCTCCTCTGATAGCCAATGTATCAAGTTTATTAATAATGTAAAATTTAATAAACATGAGGTCAATCCTAATACTTGGATCATTAAACTATCTAACCATAAATCTTAGTATTAAATTCTAACCATTTACTAAATTAACAGTGCACCCCTACCTGAATTCATTATCATGAATATAAATTTAAAGGTCACTCTTTCTAAATAAAATGAGGATGAACAAAATGACTTGAAAAACACTTTAAAAACTACTAATTTACCTCCTTACATTTAGGATTGGCTCCCTCCTTCCTTGTTACCCAATGATCATACCATCCCTCTTGTCAATGAGATCACTAAAATCCCTCCTCTATGTAATGCACATGAAATGTCTTACACATAATATGACTTCACATGTAATGAATGTGGAGTGTCAAAGTTAGTTCAACACCCTTTGACCATATCACCTCAAAAATTTAGTGATATATGTGTATCTCCTTCTAATGCTCCATTAAATACATAAGCATGTACTATCAATCACACCTATGATGATTACTACATCATGGCCCAAGCTTAATCATGAGACTTAAATATTCAACACTATCAACAAACCTTATCCACAATAAATGATTTCAATAGTGATGTTCATGTCATTTCCATGTATTGTGAGTTATAACTTGAAGGTCATGTACCTCCTCTACTTAATTCTTGACTTCTCAATACCCCTTGGGTTATTGAAAAAATCTTACCTCTCATTAATCATGGCTTCCAGAACCTTATATACCTTCTATATCACCAATCACTTTACCAAATCTCCTCTCTACTAATGATTGTATAGATACAGCTATTATCAATGCAACTAAATCTAATTAACTTTCATCTATAATTATACCTACACCTAAAATTATGATTGATGCTAAGGCAATAGATGTGTGCCAGTTACATTCTAAATATGATCACCATGGTAGTAAAATCATTGATCTTGAAATAGATGTGGAATAATATGGACCCTTACCCATGCTTCTTAGTGATGAAGACACAATTGAATTAATATATGGTAGAGAACCTCAACTTCGATTACAACATCATAAACTTGGAAATTTCAAATGAAAAGATCCTCATTTAAAAAAAATTAATTTATAGTTATATCCCAAAACAAATCTCATTTATTCTCTTCCCAATGATCCCATTTTTAAGATGAAAACGTTATTGTCATTGAAGGAACTATGAGAATAGAATATGGTACACCCTTATGTCCTCGACTCATAACAATCTATGAAGAATGAACATGATAAATTTATCCTATTAATTGATAAATATCATGAAACTTTTGCTTAGTCATATGAGGACATGCCAAGTATGAAACCTAGTATCATTGTGCATAACGTCATCACATACCCAAACACCAAACCCATCTGACAAAAACAATAGAAATTTACATCATATGCCATAAAGAAACTAGAAAAATCTTAGATGCCAAGTTTATTAAACCTATTGACTATTCTAAATAGGTGTCAAACATTGTTCCTATTTGTACAAAAGTCGCCGTGGTCATTTTTATATGCATCAAATTCCATAATTTTAACCTCACATGTCTCAAATATAATTTTCCATTACCTTCAATAGATTCCATCATAGATTTCACTAATGGATAGGAAATGTTATCTCTCATGGATGGTTTTTCATGATATAATCATATTCACATATCCCCTAAAGACCAACACAAAACAAAATTCACTATGAAATATGGCACCTATTGTTTTATTAAAATGACTTTCAACATTAAAAATTCTAAAGCTACCTATCAACATGCCATGATTCACATTTTTCACAATCTTATACACAACATTGTGGAAACCTATGTGGATGACCTCAATTATAAATAAAAAAATCACACAAGACATCTCACCAATCTAGATATCATTTTGATTGATTAATCAAGTAAAAAGTTAGATTCAACCCATACAAGTTTGTATTTGGCATTACATGTGGTAAATTTATAGGGTTCTTAATCTCTCTTCATGGTATTGATGTTGATCCCACTAAAATCAATGCTATAGTCAACATGTCCATACCTCACTCCATTTTAGACATTCACACATACCTTGTCAAGTTTGGGGAAATCCAATAATTCATCCCATAAATGGCTTACCACATATACTCTTTTAATTCCCTTAAAAAAAAAGGTAGTGCTCTAAAATGGACCGATCCCTATTAGAAAGCATTTGAAAACTTGAAAGAGTCTTTGCTCCATCCTCCAACCCTTCACCTACCTTTTAATTATTATCCTTTAATTTTAAACACCTCTTATATTCCCATATTAGTTGGGGTAATGATTTCCCATCAAGGTGATATAGAAAGAGAATATATAATTTAATATATTATTTGAGGCCTCATTATTTAAGAAAAACATCATACTAAATTAGAACATGATTGCCTTACTATCTACATCATAGTAGAAAAGATCTACCACTATATGCTTTATAGAATTAGTTATGTCATTGTGCATCCAATCCACCTCATCATTTTTTATCCAAACCATTTCTTGATGGAGATAGTTCATATCTACATAGGAAAAATACAAAAACGATCCAAATACATAGAGAGGATTTGAAACACAATAATATATTTTTGCTTCTATTGTATATTAAATCATATGGGAGATACAATTATATAGTATTATCATTCCTATATTTTTGGATAGTAAATCTCCTTTTAAATCTCTCCTAAACTAAGTCCCAAAAATACAAACTAAATATGAATATATTTTTGTTAACAATAAATTTGATACACTATGAAATCTAATTAATGAAATATTGTTTACCAAATAATAACTACATTATATTAATAATGTGAACACAATATACCTCAACATTCACCCCCTTGTAAAAAGTATTAATCCTATCCTACACCTCTTTAATGTGAGCATGGGGAGAATATACATATTTAAAAATTGGCATGAATAGAATCATATGCCAAGACATACTTTTAGGTCTGCATACTACTGTCTAAATCTTGTTGTTTAGATCTTATTGCACATGACCACTACTATGTGAAAGAACACATCTTGTATTTACTCCATGTGATTATAATGGATGTGTCACTAGCTGATCATCTCTATAAATATGTACGGTAGTCAAAGTATATCTATAGTTAGAGGATTTATATAGTTAGTTACCCTCTTATAGAAATGTTTTCCAAATTCCATTATATCCACACTTTCCCCTATCTCCAATAGTGGAGGTATTATTAATAAGTAGGAGAATGAAAACACACACAACTCAAAAAATGAAAATATTATGAGGATCCAATCCTCATTTTTATTTGATACAACCTCTGTTAATGTATGTTTCCACCCAAATAAAAAATAGCATAGATAGTTTTCATTACCACTAAAGAATCATCGTTGGCACTAGCCAATTTGGTGCAAATCACACCACACTACAGAAATAAAAAAAACCACACAAACATCACCAAATCATTTGTGTGGCCCCATCATTGGTGACTAATGAGAGGTTGCTGAAAGACCTCCATCTTTTGCGTATCTTCCAACCTCTAGTATATCACTGCTCACTTGGTAAATTTTTCAAAGTAGTTTAGGTACATGAATTTTCCAAGGGAAATCCCCCATAATTTGGACATTGTGTACAAGCAAAAATGAATCTAGTAAGACAATTTTTGAAAATGATTTTATAATTAAGCCTAAATGACTTTGAATTTTTTAAAAATATTTTGATAGACATAATGACACAATATACTTTAATTATGACAAAACATTTTTAAACTTTTGACTCATTTTTGATACTTTAACAAACTATAAAAAATAGCTAATATTTATAAACTGAGACTAAAATTAAAAAATATGTATTGACACTTGACTTAAAACTGACTCATGAAAATAATAGTTGACTATCAACTATAAAATTAAGATAAGTCATAATTAAATGGATATACCCCCTACTACTAAACTAAAGACTAGACACTTTTAAAAAGACACTTATGAACAATTTGTGAAAAGACTTTTTAAAATACCTTAACATTCTACATACCAATTTAATCTAAATGATACATACTTTTATGACTTCTTATGAATCTTACCCTAAAATATGACACAAGGATCTAATTAAATACATAGAATCCAAAAAAATATAAAACTACAACAAAATTACAACCCAAAAATAAATGAACTCAATAAACTCACAAAACCATAATAACCTTGTGAGGACATGTTTCTAGTAAGATTTTACTTTGAATAATTCCATAGACAAAAATAGATCAAATGACAAGGATTCTATGCATAGATAAAAATAGGAGAATGTTGAATAAATAAGATAGGCATAGTTTTAACTAGTTATGTTGGAACCAATGTTGAATAACATTAATGAGCATATCCAAGGGGCAAGACTTGAAAGGTGACCATGTGGAAATTAGAAAATTGATGCCAACTCTGATAATTTTCACCTCTTATTCAAAAATATGATTACACTAATACTATAGTGAATGCCAATACATGGATCAAAATTTCACAGTCTTCTATCATCCAACTCATGTTGAGAGTGAAAAATTTTCATGCATTCAGGTCTGCATGTGCTCATGAAGATAATTCTAAAGATATTCATTGTCAATGTGGAATTCCAGTGCAAATATTCAATCAGTAGATCTTCAATATGATGGTAGGTATATCTCAATACTATTATTAAGAAATAACTATTATAACACTATCAGATCTCCTTCAAAATTAGATTGCATTTTGAACAAATCTTAATCAATTATGACAAAATGCCATAGGGGAGACTGTAGGTTTGTAATGGATGGTAGATAGAGAGGATGGCATGTTTGATATAAATATAAATAAACCAATTATTACTTCTACCAAAATAAAGCACTTGCCCCTCCAAGTCATTTATTTTTCCATCATAAGGACTGCCTACTATAATACCAGATGATGGAGCTGGTTCAGATTTGCATAGGAAAAATATGGAAAAGGAGCCAAATAGAGAAGATTTGAAACACACTAATATATTTTTCCTTCTATATATTAAATCATATAGGAGATAGAATTATATAGGAATATCATTCCTATATTTGGGGTGAGTAAATATCCTCTAAAAAATCTCCTAAACCAACTCCCAAAAATACAAACTAAATATGAATATATTTTTATTAACAATATATTCAACACACTATGAAATCTAATAAAATTAATTTTATTTACCAAACAATAGTTAAGTTATATGAATAATGTGAACACAATATACTTCAACATTTATACCTAGACATAGAATTGGAAAATGGATGGTTCTCTTGATGAGATTTGACCTTCAAATCATAACACAAAAATATGTCAAATGGAAATTCATTACCGAACAACTTGCAGTTACATCCAAAACTGCTACAAATAACCTTCAACACAATCTCCCAATTGATAACATTCTCTATGTTGAAGGTCTTAATCAATATGTCTCCCTCAAAGATTATTACCATAAATTCACTATTGATTTAGAGGTAAATAATCAATAAGATACCAATATAATTCATGATACTCATAAATTCAAAGTAGTTATTGAAGAGTTCCCTGAAGTCACCATTGATTTGCATGAAGACACCTGGACCTTCCACTTTGATGGTGACAAATGCCTCCAAGTAACTAGGGCATGTTGTGTTCTAACTAAACCTCATGGTAATATCATTCATCTAGCATTAAGGCTAATATTTTATGTCACTAATAACATGGTATAATATGAAGATCTAATCTTAGGTATGAACATGACACTTGACTTAGATATCTCATATCTATATACTTTGGGTGACTCCCAAATTATTTGCCACTAGGTTATTGGTGATTACCAGTGTAAAAGTGAAAACATTATCAATTATCATCTAATGGAAACAACACTTGCCAAATATTTTACCTCTTTGACCATTGATAAAATTTCATGAGATCAAAAATATATCACTTATTTTCTTGATTCTTTAGCATATATATTTTATCCTGATTAAGTAATTAATGATTCCCAATTTATTATTCAAATAATAAAGTCACCATGTTCTATCCAACAAGAATATTCACTCATTTATCACATTGAAGCTATCACTATTAGATAAAGCCCATGGTACAAAAAAATCATCCAATTCCTTGAACATCAAACCTATCCTCAAGATAGAGATTCTCATGAAAAGACTAGAATATGTAAACCAACCTTTAAATATGTCTTTTAATATAACACCCTTTATTATCATAATGTAGAAGGTAGCATGTTGTAATTTATAATGCAAAAAGAGGGCCCTCCTCTCCTTGAACAAAAACATGGAGGAATTTGTAATGGTAACTTTAATAGACATGGTACAACATGAAAATGCCTATGTATGGGATACTTTTGGCCTACTTTAGAAAAGGATAATATCAATTTTGAAAAAAAGTGTAATCCTTGCCTACTTCATGATGATTTTATCCATTCACCACTAGCTACAATCTAAACTATGGAGTCTTCTTAGCCATTTTCCATGTGGGGATTAGATCTCATTAGTAAATTACCTTAGTCATAAGACGGTCATGTTTTTATCATTACTGCTAGTAAGTATTTTACTAAATAGGTAGAATATATGCCTCTTATCAGTGTCACAGGAACTACAATTTTTAAATTTATCTATAACCAAATAATTTATCAATTTAGAGTTCCCCATACCGTCATTTTTGATAATGGCATCAATTTCAAAAATAAGGACATAAGACAATTATGTGCTAAATTTAAAATATCCCACAATTTTACACACATTACCATCCATAACGATCTAGCCAAGCTAAGGCCAATAATAAAATTCTATAAAAGACCATTTGAGAAACTAGTAGTAATTGGCATCTTCACTTATATCCTACACTTTAGGATTATCATACTAGCATATGTACTACCACTAGAGCAACACCATTCTCACTAGTATATGGTTTCAAGTCCATTTTAATATTAGAAGTTGAATTCTCCTCCTTATGTATATCTCTTCATGGTATCATTCCTAATGAAGAATTATGTGGATCTCACCTTAATGCCCTCGATCTACTTGATGAACACCATCTAGCCACTATTAAACATAACCACTAATATAAGGCTTGTATCACCAAACAACATAATACAAAGGTTAAAGTCCACATTTTCAATATTAGTGATCTAGTCCTTAAGTTAAAATATAACCATGATAAATAAGGTAAACACAATAAAAAATGGTGGGGACCTTATTTAATGAAAGACATTCTTGGTCCTAACACCTATCACCTATAAACTAATGAAAGCTATGCTTTTAAAGAACTCATTAATGCTTAAATTTTGAAGAAATACTTTGCTTAAATGTTTTCATTCTTATCATAATTATATATATTATCCTATAAAAATTTCTTGTAGGATTTATATAAGGATATCACCCTCTATAGCAGTCTTTTTTTACACAAACCTTAGTTCCTTCCTTTGGCCCTTTGGTTTCTTTAATTCATGAGTTGCATTGTAATACCATGGATAGGACCCATTTTTCCTCATGAAGACCTTTTTCTTTCATACATCAATTTTTCATATAAGTTTGTTAATTTTCTATTTTTAAACCCACTTGGTTTTTTATTTTGTGAGTTGAAATGTAAGACCATGGATAGGACTAGGCTCTCCTCAGAAATACAAATTTTACCATTTTTTCAATACTTTGTTCACACACTTGGGTTTCTCTTTTGTGAGTTGCAGTGTAAGACCATGGATAGGACCAGGCTCTCCTCATAAATACCCTTTTTTCCTTTTTTTCATACACTTGGGTTTTTATTTTTTGATTTGTAGTGTAATGCCATGGATATGACTAGGATCTCCTCATCAAATCAATATATTATTTCAAAACATCTTTACTAAACTGAGTGTTCCTTTTCTATAGTGTTATGAAATGGTTACAAGTTTGTGATCCCATATTCTCAAATTCATTTTTTTTCCCTTTTATATAAAAAAATTACACAAAAAACTATGTTATCATATTTACCATACACTTACATACATTCTTATGATAAGAAATCATACTTGTCATTGTATCCCTTTTCACATTATCACATTTTTTGTGATTTGAAGTAATTCAAAATTTTCCATGTCCTTTACTCTTAATTTCTTTTCCTTTCATTCCACTTTGGATAAAACAAGGTCAAAGTCAATATAACACTTTTATTTCACATGAACATATAATAATCTTAAACACCATGCTCTCTAAGTCCTATTTCTTAGTTACAAAGTCCAAAGTTTTCAAATGATAGTCATTTTTAGTTCACATGTTTGGTTCTCCAAATCTAAATGGAGGAGGAATATAAAAATCCATAAAAATTTAAAATACAAATCATTAGAAAAAAGACAATGATCAATAGTAAATTTAAAAATAAAAAGGTCAACAACACACCAAAAGAAATGATTTATAACACATCTCCTATCTCCTATCGAATCTCAAACTCTATAATTGGCCACATCATAGAGCTAAGGTCCATTGGGGTACATTAGGCCATTAGATAAGGATATAAAAATTCAAAATAATCTATAATGCTACCTAGGTTCTCATGAAAAATAACCAATCTTCATAGTAGATTGATGGATCTTTAATGGGTCCTAAGGAATGGGGAACACATTATGGGAAGGTAGGTCCATTGTAATTTTCATTAATATAACCTTCATGGGATGATATTCTTACTTCATTTGATGACATATGATTTGTGTGGCTAGGAAAAATTCTCTAGAGTCCTTAATGTTGAAAGTTTGCTTGTTTTGAAAAACCTAATATTAGTGTCTTGACTTTGATAAAGAGTTTCTCTACCTTGATTTTACCTTGATTTTCCTAAACACCCATTTAATTTCCCCCCTTGATAGGAACATTTGATTCTAAATATATTTACCCACTTCTATATTACCCTTTATTCACATCTTAAAACATGTTATCACTACTTTTTTTTAGTTTTTTATATCTTTAAGACAAAAAAATATGATTGAGTGACTATGGATTATCTTATTTATACCATTGCTTTATATTTCTAGAATTACCTTGGTTTTATTTGAATTTTTTTCTTTATCATTCCTTATTTTAGACAACTGCATCCATTTCTATTTTTCATCCCTTTTCCATTATTAAGTGAATTTTGATTTCTACTTATCACTCACCAATGTTGTTTACACTTTATATGTACTTTTTCCATTGATGATTTATTAAGGATTTTTAATGCTCACTCTTCAATATTGTTTTAGAATTTATTGTATATATTCATTTAAGTAAATATTGTTAATGATTTCACATTGATTTTAGGATTTAATTTTTAATGAATCATTAGTTTGATTTGGTTTTTTACCTTTTTTACTTAAGGTATACATTTTTGAGTTTTTCAGTCATTTAGTAGCCTTTGATTTTTGGTTACCTGACTTACTCTAAATGTTGACTTAGTAATTTGGTCCTAACTTAACATTTATCACCCTAAATTACCAAATTTCCAAGTAGTCACACCTACATATTTTAAAAAATCTTTGATTTCAAGCATTTGTTTATTTTTTCTCTTTATTTTTGTATCCTTGGGTTTGTCAAAATTAGTCTTTGTACCCCCCACAATCAAAACTAAAAACATAATAGACAACCATGTAACAATAAAGGTAGGTCAAGGTATGCATACATTATTATTATTTTTTAAATTATTTATTTTTATTCATTTATTTTTAGTCATTTTATGCTTTAAAATACTACAATTTATTTAATTTCAGTGTTGTGTGTTGTTATGTTATTTTCCCAAAGCACCATATCTTATTACACCTGCATGACATGTGATAAGATTTGAGTGGAACATATGTATACACAACATTTTTAAAATTTATAAATTACTAATGATTTATATATTTCAAGAACCCATCAATTCTCAATCTCTTTGAGTGCATGCCTTAAAGGGTATAATGAGAAAGGGGTGGATAGACCATTGGTGTTTCATAAGATTGTTATCCCTTATACCACCACTTATAAATAACACAAACTATCTTATACACTTACCCAATCTTTAAAACCTCTATTACAAGTTCCTCCAATAAATGAACCACCTTATACAACCCCCACCTAAGCTAAAAAATATTTTTAACATTTACTAAACAAATTTATCCTAGGCCAACCCTACACTTAAAATATATGTGTACATTACGAGACTAGGTTGACCTCGACCAACCTAGTCTAAGACATAACTGATTTTATTAATTAATGATATAGGGTTGATTTGGCTAAATATTTTATCTAAACTTTCATAAGGGTTTAGGGTTAGATCCAACTGTATACACACATCCACTTATGCCATTTCATATAGAGATGGAGAGTTAATCATTCATTTTCACTTCTTTAAAATCTATTCTTCCACCATTATAGTTGAAGAGTCATTACTTAGGTTTTACACTTGGATAAGAATCTTTTCATAATTAAAATTCTTAGATAATTTGGCCTATCTTGGTGATTATTACAAACCATAATAACCTCTTGTGAAAAACCATTAGTGAAGGGAGATATTTAGTATTGATGGGTTCATCTTCAAAGTCAGTATCTCTAACTCTTAGTCTATTTTAGTCGATAGAAGAAACATAAGTAATGGATTTTGAATGTATATCTCTCTCCATCTATTAAGGTTATATCTATATTGAATTAATTATAATTTTTATATGCATGTTTACTTTTATGTTCATTACCCCCATTTTGTGCCACATGCTTTGGTGAGCACTAGGTTAAGTTTTAATTTAATTTTGTCATTTACTTTGTGAATAAGAAAACACATGACCTAATTAGGGATATTTCATGGTGTTATTTGACTAGAGGCTTTGGAACACTCTCTATGTATATTATTATGGTAAGGGAGCCCTTGTTTAGGTTTAGTAGATCCATCTTGGTCATGACCTTAATTATGTAAGTGTAACAATAGGTAGAAGGTAAATGTGATTTGTCTTCACTAAGATAAGATTAATTTTTATATCTTCACTTTCCATTGTATACAAAATATTCATAATGAAAAAAATATTTCTTTTACTTTCATAACAACCACTTTCCAAATCATAACATGCAATGTATCTAGAAATATTTTTTCATATAACTAAAAATTCATAGTCTCAAATACCTTTTATGCTTAGTCCACTAAAATGAAATCATATGGAAAGGGTTATAACCATCAATAGATTGGTTAAATCCACCCACTTATTTTTTTAAATAATTTTATTTAAATTAAAGAACATATTTAAAGGTGGTAACCTACTTGTACCATTATCCAAGAAATAGTAATCTCTTAACTAACCTTATTTTAGTATAGACTTATAGGTAGTTAAAAAACTACCTACATGCCTATAATATTTCATTATATTTTAATAAGTTACAAACCCTATGATGGATTATTCTATAATTTTGAAATGTATAGAAAAAATAGCCATAGGGTTATTATAGTGCGAGAAATAATTACCACTACATAAATAAAAAAAATTTCTCAACTCATTTATCCTTTCCAAATGATTATTACCACTAAGAGTTCCTAACTACCTCTATTTAATGTCACATTAAAATTAAAAAATAAAACCTTCAAATTCATTCAAGATCACAATTGACAAGAACAAATCATATACCCATTATTTAGTGTCACAATCACATGGACTAAACATATAATCATAAAATGATATCAAAATAATAAAGATGAAGCATATAGATACCTATAAAATTATCATTTATAAAATATGAAAATACAATTTTCACCAAATAATGTGTACACCAACTTTATAGTACCATACTTTATCAAAAATAAAGGTATCAAAAAAATTTCACCTTCAATTACAACAAAAAAAGGAAGGAAATAAAAACAGTTCAAACTTCTAAAAATCATAATGATTCTTTAACACTATCTTAACCTTTATAGAATTCAAATATATTTAGGAACAATAATCACTTTCAACTTTATTATAAATATAATAATATAAGTAAGTAGTGATGAATATATTTTCCTAGCATTGTCAAGGTAAACTTAGATCTATAGTTATAAAATTTATTAAACATAAGTAAGAACTTTATGTTTACACTAATTAGCTTTCATAAAAACTATTATACTACTTTATTAAGGTTATACCACTTTAAAAAAAATTCATTGACATAAAATCACTGACACCCACACACACACACACACACAAACACACATATACCATTTTATTTTGGTGGTGATAAGTTAATGAAATCTAATAATTAATTTATCAAGGATAGTTTTTGGTCACATATTATCCATATATTTTAGGTTAGACCCTAGTCCAACCCTATTATTCTAAACTTGCCATATGTAGAAGGCATTCAATGAAAGATAAAGAAGTAGGCATGCCAAGAAAACTCAATCATATAAATTTCAATTATACATTGTGTTTTTAATTAATAATATTTATGTATTCACAATCAATAATGTCATATAGTCAAATAATTTATATCAAAAAGGTATGAATGTACTTTAAAAAGATATAGTCATACTAATGTTTGATAAGATTTGTCACAACCCATCTTAGATCAATGGTTACTTGATAATCAACCTTTACAACTAAAACTCAATACATTACTATCTATACCTACCAATTTAAGTTTAATTGATAGAATAGGTGCTACAACAACTTAACAAGCTAATATTTATATCTAAATTTTATGACGCAACAATTTCCTTTTTGATAGCTTAATGAGTTCAAAAAATAGTTTAATTCTTTTCAGAACAAGAAAATTTGAACCCAAGGTAGAAAAAAAACAAGATCACATTTCACAACAATCTTATAGCATAGTTACCATGTATTAGACAATTTTAAACCTTCATTATAGAAGAAAAATTGATAAAATCGATGAAATACAAGGGTATAAAACCATAATAGTCTCATTTATTAATGGATACCATCAATAATGAGTCATCTATCTCATTTTATATTATATTTTATATTTATTACAAAAAATAATGCCACTTAATGAAGAAATTCTTGCTATGAAAAATAAACATAAATCATATTTATACAAGATCCATAACTATTATAAGTAGTTCCAATGGCTTTCAAGTCATGAAAAACATCATAATAATTCATTTAAAGAATACTAATATAACTATAGTAGAGGAATAAAATAGTTAATAATCATTATTTTGTAGTGATAAAGCATTAGTCTACTGGTTATACTAATTAGCTAAGTCTCATAGTACAGATTACTTATCAACTACTAAAATCATAACCCATAATAAGGGTTATCTATATGAGAGGTAATAAATAGAACTCAAAAAATTGAATGACAAGAAACACATTTTACTTAAGGAGTTCAAGTTCCACAAAACCATATCTATACTTAACACCCCAAGTTGGCTTAATATTATCTCATCTCCATTATAAAAAAAGATGTATTTATTTATATGAGGAGACATACAATAAATCATAGGTGTAGGGTTAGGTTTGGATCCTTTTCCATATTATCACAATGTATTTACTCAAGCACAATTCCATATGCACTTAGAATGTAATCCAAATTTTACCCTTTTACCATTAAATGGTATTTATCCCATAAACCCCAATAGAATAAATTCCTTATTTGGTCATGGTTAGATGGATTTATCTCCACATTACTCCATGTAAAAACCATAATATTTTTTCTTTTCAGCCAAAAATTTCATTTGTCAGTGATAATGGACTCATTAGGTCTTAATGTTTGAATATATGCTCTGACACCATGTGTTATAACCCTACTAGGTTTAACATAGAAATTTACAAAATTTATTTTGTGAAAGTGATTAAGATCAATTATCTACATTCTCAAATAATATTATAACAACTAAACCGTTTAGATTTTTTACTTTACAACTAACAAGCTAAACAAAAATACAATCATTGCACTTTACATAATCTAATGAATAAGTAATTTAATAATTATTAGTTTATTGCCAAAATTTGACCTTAATGATGCATGATCGTAAGAGTATTCAATATATCATTTATTATAATTTAAAGTTACAAGACATCTATAAATGCATCAAGAGTATGCCAAATCATTTATAATAAAAATATATAACCACTTTTGTGATACAACATGGTAGTTAATACATTGACATATTTTCAACAACCACTACTATGTAAAACAAACTATTAAAATATTATCTGAGTACAATAGTAAAATAGAAATTCAATGAAAATAACTCAATAAAATAATATAACCATGAGTATACATCATTATCAATTTAAATTGACTTGTAGAGAAGGAGAACATCATCTACGTGCTTTTCCTCCAACCATAGCTTAATGGTCTCCTACATACCTCCCTATTGAGAGTGGCAATTCCATTCGATAAGGGATAACTAATGATGATGTAAGTATCTAGAAACATCTAAGAATCATATGTGAAAGTAAAATCACTATTACATGTAGCCTACCAAATATACCATAGGTACACCTCTTTCTATTATGACCTCAATAAAACATGTAAGATAAAAAGTATTATGGACTAACAATGTAGAAAACTATAAAATTAATTTGGGAAAAGAGTTTTATATTATCATTAAATTTTAAAATCTAGGTCATTTTCCACATTATCAATACTCTCTACTATAAAACATTATTATCATTCTCTGTCTTGTTAACCAATGATGAGTGAATATAGGTAGGCCCTTGTCTATCACTCATCACCCCTTAACTAGGAGGACTATTAATTAATAACACTAAGATAAAATTAATTCATAAGAAGGTATCTCAATGATCTTATACAAGGAGAATACAATTAAAATGTTATAATAAATTTCTCAATATAATAAAATACCGAAATTAATAAGCTCATCTTTTTTATTATGACTTAAAATTTATTTACTATTGATTTTATAGATACTATATATAATTTACAACTACGTCACATTAAAATATAGTACACTCTCAATTGTTTTTAATTAAACATAATTTAATATAACAAAAAATAGTCTTTTATAACTAATCATGGTTAATAAAATCCATAAACATCAAGACTTACTTAATTGTCCACATAAAAAACACAAAATTATTTTAAGATTTTGCAATCATTTAGAATATAACATCATAAAATATAATATAGTTTCAATCACTAAATTCAATTTTATTTTAAAATTTCAATGTAGGTATACTTCATTACAAAAAGTCTAGCTAAACATATTCATCACAACCACCGCTTCACATTATAACGACAAGGAATCATATCCTTACACATTCTACATGTGAATCAATTATCACTAGAAGGATTTTTGTCAGGTTTGAGTTACATCTATTTATAACCTATAGGCCTATATAAATTATTTTAAAACATCTTTTCAATTAATTCAAGGTATTTCATAAATAATACTTGTTCACAAGTAACAAAAATCAACAAAAAAATGTACCTATCTATAATTTGAGGTTTTCTTAAAACTCAAGAAATTGAATGGAAAGTTTCTTAATTAATTTATTTATATCCCCTTATAATCCTATAGGTGGGCATAAACTCAAACCTTCAAGTTTATAAGGAGAAAATAACCTCCCCAAACCATTCCCATTTAACAAGTCAAAGCATAATTCAATTGAATAGATATTAAACCTTGGAAAACATTTAAAATTATGATCAAATAAGGTTCCTATGATAGTACTTTTATATGATATAGGATACAACCATGTATGATTATCTTTTAAATCTTTTAAATTAAAAGAGATACAACTATTCATAAATTGACTTTAATATCCAGTCATCAAATTGTGGCATAAGACCACAAAATAATATGCTAGTACCAAGGAAGAGAAATGGGTGCTCTTTAAGAATTTGAATTAGCTGGTTCACAAGCAGGTGGGAAACTGGTTGGGGAGAATCTAGCAGGAGGTATAGACCCTGGAAGAACTGTAGGGGGTGTTGAGAAGAATGTTGGGTCAAAATCTTTGGCCGATGTGGATAATGGAAAGTCTTCGTGTGTATCTGATCCTTTTTGTGGGGTCTGTGTCCCCCAATTGGATTCCCCTTTTGATTTTCATGTGTTGGGGTAGGATCTCAAAAAGGAGAAAGATAATGTTGATTCTAACAAGGAAAAGTCCTCAGAAGCGTTGAAGGTAGGGTTCTCAGAATGAAGGACTTGGTCATCTCTGTTTGGCAAGAAACCTACTAGAAAATCTCTTTTCCCACCGGTGACTGCTAAGTCTTGTTAGGAGAAAGGCGAGTTTCAAATTTTTATTCCAGATCCTTTAGTTGATTTTTCTGTGTCCTCCATGGATTTCACCCTAGTGGGCAAATTTTTACGAGCAAGACTAGATCTAGATTCTCTTAGAAAAATGGTTAAAAGGAAATGGGTTATTCAAGGAGAGGTAGATATTGCACTAATGTTGAATGGTTTCTTCTCATTTATCTTCAACTGTAAGGAAGACATGAATATGGTTCTTTATGGAGGACCGTGGTCTTTTGGTAAATGCTCTTTCACTATTAAAAAATGGGAGCCTAACATGGATCTCTCAGATTATTTTTTCTTAACCACTCCCATTTGGGCTAGACTTCCTGGTCTCCCTTTAGAATTTTGGCATGAGGACATTTTTAAAGGTATTGCTTGTTCTTTTGGTGAACTTGTGGCATTGCTATGGCTTCTAGAACCAAACTTCAAAGTGCCAGACTTTATGTTAAAGTGGTAGCCCTGAATCATCTCCCAGAAAAGGTGGAACTAATATCCAAGCTTGGTAAAAAACCTCAAGATTTTTTTTTTGAAGATTTGCCCAACTCTTGATATGCTTGTCAGAAACAGGGGAATCTAGTTAAAAATTGTCCCTCCAAAAGTAAAAATCATCTTAGTAGTGTTTTAGATGGGAAAAAGACCAAGGTCCAGTAAAAGAAAGTATGGAAACCCAAAAAATATCATCGCCAAGAACAAAATAATAATGAAGATTCTAAAGCTCCACATGCTGAGGTAGATAAAGAGCCTTCTTTTGAAGATTCTAATGCTCCACATGCTGAGGCAGATAAAGAGCCTTCTTTTGAGAAAGTAAACTCTGAGAAAGGACATGGTTTGCAATCAGATACCATAATACTTGAACAAAGAATAGATGATTTGATAGATCTATCAAAACAAATCATTATCTATCAAAGGATAGAAGATCGATGGAGAGATGTAGATGACAAAATTGTGCTAGAGGAAGGTGAATTCTTGGCTGAAGCTAGAAATAAATTAGAGGAGGGAGATCATCTTTTTTCTCAGTTTAGGGAGATCCAGGTGTTATCTCAGGCTGATAAGGACTTTCCTTTGGATGAGCCTCCTCCCCTAGAAGTTGTGAAAGATAATGGAGAAAACTCAAAGCATAAACTAAACAAAAGAAAAAGGGCTGAAAAAAAGATCAATACTAAGGGGCTAGATTCTTGAAGTAGCAAAATAGATCAACAAACTAATGTGAAACCTCTTGCTTCTAATCTGAATAAATCTGGAAAAAGAGCTGAATAACATTCTAAGGTGAAACTGGATGTTGGTTCCCCAGACAAACCTGGAAGAAGATCCACTAAGAAAACCAAAGAGTTAGAAAGTATGCAAAATATTGATGATGGTAGGCAGGCAATTATTTTAGATTTTATCCCTAAAAAATAGATATGAAAATCATTACTTTGAATATTAGGGGGCTGAATAGTATTCATAAATTGGATATTGTTAGGAATTTTGTTAGAGAAAAAAAGCCTAATTTTCTCTTGCTACAAGAAACTAAGATGAATAAAGATAAAGTGAAATAGATTAAAGCTTTTAAAAATTATTCTATAAATGCTAGTAATTCAGAAGGTGCATCAGGGGGAACTCTGATGTTACGAAAGAAGAATTATTATTCTAGAACTATCCTGATTACTAGTAAATATCTTATGATAGCCAAAATTACTAGTGTCAACCAGAAGGAGGGTCGGTATATTGTGAATATTTATGATCCCAACATTAAGCACCTAAGGAAAAAGGTCTGGGAGTCTGTTGAGGGTAATCAGACTGTGTCTGGGGGAGGTGTTAAAGACAAAGATAACTTAATTGATGATCCAGTTTCTATGAGAGAGGAGGATCACATGGTTTTGGCTTTTACTCCTGCTATAAAGACTGGGGGACAAGAAAAGGAGGACCCTATTCAGCATGAAGACCCTATTGAGACTAGAGAGGAGGAACTGATGGATAGGGAGGAACAAATTGAAAAGGTTGATTCCCCTCCACATGATATTGCAAAAGACATTTGTGACTCTCCACAAAGGGAAACCAAGCTTTCCTTCTTGCATTTTGCCAAGTTCAATGTTGACTCTATTCTCTAAGTTGATTCTTGGATATATAATGAAATAATGGGGCTGAAGAAGAAAGTGGAAACAATGCAATGCAATCAGGATGCTGATCGGGCCATAATCAACCACTTGGAGGTGCAAATGGGAGATATCCCAAAAAAAACTTAAAGATTATGAGCATAATCTTAGAATGCTCATCAAGGAAAGTGGAACAAAGATGGAG